>JAWPHD010020888.1:0-30100 GCA_037043455.1 Cyrtodaria siliqua | reverse complement strand
ATATAAAGGATGTGCATGCAGCTTCAGTTCTGGAAGTACATGTATATCGTTCGAGTGCAATTAAGTTACATTTCCGTACTATTGTAACTTTTGAAAATTTACTTTCTCACTAAATCCTTATTTCGAGATAATGCGGACACGCAGACCACATAAACCAGTTGCCAATTTAGTTATAACTAGGCACCATAAACACGATAAACCAGTTGCCGATATGTTTATAAATACGTATCCATTTACTTTGATATTTTCCACTGCTTTTTTTTTTTTTCTTTTTCTCAAATGTATCTTTAAAATGATATATTATTTCTGTATACTGTGAGATCAATGCACATTTCGAACTTACCCTAGATTCTCGTCCATGTCTTGTTAACACCGAAAGTTCCATAACTCGTATATAAAGTTATGTCAATTAGTATATTCAGGGTCAATGAAAAAGCACCGCAAAAGAAATCCTTTTAAAAGTTACAGTTTGAGGCATTTTGGACAAAACATGATATAATCCATATGAGTCGACATTTAACATTTCTTACGTGATATCTGGATTTTTTGCATTTCCGGTTTTCTTCAATTACATCGGACAAAAAAAAATCTCAAAAAACATTCATTACATTAAACAATAAAAAAGCCAGTAAAACCAAATGGAATTTATTCCGAGACAGATTAATGCAGCTTGACATTTAGTTGAACGTTGTTTTCTTTTTATGATTATCCATGGTAAACAATGTTAAATGACATGGTAGATAACTGCGTAACGACTTATCATACAAGTTAGGTATCAAGATGCAATACTTAAAAAACAGAAAATATTGGTACAGTAGTTTTATTGCAAAAGGACAGCATAAATGGATTTAAGGGTGCGTTTTCATTGACCGTCAGTATATATTTGTGTGATTTCTCACTCTATTTACTTCCAAATATATATACTGAAACGAAAAAGAAACGCAACTCCGGAATTTCCGCTATATATTGCATATACAATATGCTGCTGTTGATCGAATGGTGGATGGCTACGTAAGACCTTTCCTATCGAAAAAAAAAGACTAAAACAACACATAACACAGCAATAGTATTCCTTCAAAGTTTCATTATTGACAGACTACGAGTTTGGCTCAAGCATGTGAGCAAACTAATTACAGTACTGAAATGGTTCAATTTTTCAAAGAGGAACTTCAACATTTATGAATGTCTTGTTACAAAGTGTACTGTGAATAAATCGTCTATAACATCACAGTTGTGTTCTTTCTCTAACTAACTGCAACTTTTTTTTTACAAAACATCTTGGGATTTCTTTGGAATATTATATGGAATACAATATATAGCGGAAATTCCCGAGTTGCGTTTCTTTTTCGCTTAAGTATATATACATGAATGCGTGTTTTGGATGGTACATTCTGTTAATGCTGCCCTTCCTGTTCGAGTTTTTTCAACTGCTCTTTTTCTGAACCTAGTTAGGTGTTTGTTCTACCGTTGTGAAAATGTCTGAATAACAGTCACACATTCAGCGTTTTAACGGTCATGCTTTGAATATGAAAATTAAGTTTCATTCATTCCTGGCGAGGATATCTTTATTTACATTGTCCCGTTTTATTTGGATGACAATAGGGTAAAAGTGAGGTATGGTTAACCTTAGAATCTGGTTTAAACACCCAGCGGCCTTTTTTGCACTGACCGTTCCAAGGCGGAAGACTTGTCAACCCTTTTATGTTTGTGACGTCATAAATTGCCTTTTAATCATCTTTGTAGTTGTTGTTTGTTTCTGTGCGTGTTTGTGATTGGCTGTGGTCCCTGTATGCTGCGTCTACTGCTCGGCTTTTATCAACGTTCACTGTGTATTGGCGACCAACATCACTAAACAAATAATGCCAAGTCTGATATCAATCAAAAGTGGGACCTGGCCTAATATTTATCAAACTTTTGAGCATAAGAATCGGACTCAAGACTTAAAATCACAAATTGTTTAATTTCAAATAAAAACAATTTTACAAGCAAATGTCTATATTTACTTACAGAAACGAGTAATTTTAAAGGTAATTTAACAGAACATGTCTGAAAATCACAATTCTTACCCATACTTTTATGTTGATAGGGTTTGCAAAAAAATGAGATTTTGAGTCTGAGTCCGATTCTTGTGCTCAAAAGTTTGATGAACATTAGGCCAGGAACCATACAACTCAAACTTAGTATTGCCTGTTCGTTAAATGTCAAATTGAAATGTCTTATAGGTTGGGAATATTTTTAAGACAACTGTAGACAAAATCGTAAACTATGGAACACAGCTCGTTATCATAATGCTAAAAAGCAATATATTTGTTTGAATGTTTATTAATTTCAGCTGTAAGTACATCTTGTGAGCATGTTGATCGCTAAGTGCTCCCTTTTTCCTATTTAGTTAGCACATGCTGGCACTTATCATTAGAAATGTTAAGAAAATAAAGAATACGGACAACGTGAACTTTGGAAATATATCCAGACTGGTTAACAAGCCAATTCGTAATCAGTAAATAACTATTATTTCATGAATAACAATGAAATAGTGGATTTTAGGAGTGAAATAAAAGTGGTATTTCATACGTGTGAAATATAGAGTTTTGTTTTTTCCGAGCAACAAGAGAACAAACCATTCAGGGTACGACAAAACAATATTTTAAGACAAATATCGAACGCTACCGTCCTTTGAGGATTTAGGTAGCCGTAATCACAGTGTCCACAATCTGTCCGGTCATCGCACAATTAAAGAGGAAAGCATAGTGGCGAACTGTAAATGAGTCAACCACTAAACATGTGTGGTATAGTGAGCTGGGGAGGGGCCTTAAAGTAAGTTATTATACTGCACCCATGGCTAATCATTTACATGTACTATGAAAAACTAGGTGACCAACATTCATTCACGGCCTCTGTCCATCAAGAAACACTTATGAAATATCGGACACTGCACTAACAATGAGTCACCTCGTGATGGTATCATTTGTCTCAGAAGTAGCTTAATTACGTTGTTTGTGTAGAGGCCTGGGTTTGACCATTTCCTCTGAAAGTTCATGACTGATGCGCATGAAAGTTAATTAATCCAATCAAGTATATATTTAGTAACAGTAGGACCATAACCTTTAGTTAAGTAGAGGTTTGTCTGTTGAAACAACCAAATGACCGGGGGAACTTTGGGAGAATTATATAAATACCCTGTATCAGCATTTTGGAAAGTAAGTTAAATATTTTGTTTACTCCAAAGAGAGGAGATTTGTACGATCGACCCCAAATTTGGCGTCCTAGAACCAGTTTCAGAGGTTAGAGTTCATGGTCGAGGGTACACGTGACAGTTCAAAGGTGGGACATAGTCACGCTATATAATATACGAGATTGCCTTCATTCGGCAGATCCTTACATATTTACGGGGCAGATTCTTATAGACTGGGCGGATATACTTACAGATTGATAGATATCAATTCAGATTCATTTTGACGGCTAAGCTCGCACTTTTGAACGTTAGAACTGCTTACGAATTGTAACTTGTACATTTAATCAAAGTTGAATATTTACTCTGGTTTTTAGCTGTGTATAGTTTTATTGTGAAATATAATTAGATAGTAGTTTAACAAAATACATATTAAAGACTATTCTTGAGTTAGATATTTTCACGTCGCTATATTACATTAAAACTTCTGGTGCCTGCTACCAGGATTAATCGACGCTATACTACACATGCAGTGTGTTGCAAAATGATAGGGTCATAACCTATTTTGATAAGTACGAAAGTGATAACGACCAAGGATCTAAGATAGTTTGTAAATCACATTACCATAGAAGTCAGGTTGTGTTAGTCCTTGTAGCAGAAGAGTTCTTAAATTAGTTAATGTTCGAGTTTTCATTACGTGGTCCCGCCTTAATTCCATTAAGTGATGGAAAAGCTTATATTAGCATGATTTTATAACGGATATATGTCGACAATAAAACGTTTAAAAACAAAAATTACTGAAAAAATGTGATAACCTGTTTAATATTACCTATTAAATGTTTTAATTTTACAACATGCAACGATTTTAAGCAAAAATTAAGGTTTTATTTCATACCCCAGCCGACCCCGTTTTCGCTTCTTGGAGAAGGAGTTGAATGGGGTAATGAAAGTTAATACTCAGATCACGTAATATGCAACTGCTCTTTTTCTGAACCTAGTTATGTATTTGTTCTACCGTTGTGACACATGTATGAATAACAATCACACATTCAGGGTTTTAACGGTCATGCTTTGAATATGAAAATTAAGTTTCATTCATTCCTGGAGAGGATATCTTTATTTACATTGTCCCGTTTTATTGGGATGACAATAGGGTAAAAGTGAGGTTTGGCTCACCCTAGAACCTGGTTTAAACAACTAGCGGCCATTTTTGCACTGACCGTTCCAAGGCGGTAGGCTTATTGTCAACTAGTTTATGTTTGTGACGTCATATATTGCCTTTTAATCACCTTGGTAGTTGTTGTTTGTTTCTGTGTGTTTGGAGTTGGCTGTGGTCCCTATATGCTGCGTTTACTGTTCGGTTTTATATCCACGTACACTGTGTATATAAGAACTCTTCTGCGACAAGGACTAACACAAACTTACTTCTATGGTGATGTGATTTACAAACTTCGTAAGATCCTAGGTCGTAATCTCTTTGATATTTATTAAACTTGTGAAAAATTATAAAAATAGACCCCATAAGAAGTAGCAGCTGGGGGAACATCCCCAGGTAAGTTGGGGATAATTAACAATATCAAAATTAAAATCATGTCGTAGATTTTTCGTATTATTTCTCCATTTTTAATAGAGAAATTTAAATCAAGGAGAGAAGAGACAGTATCAGAAATGTTAGCTTTGTTAGCTTTGTTGAGTTGAAGTTCGTTAGGATAGATAGTATAGTCCATAGTAGAAAAGAAAAGGTTGTCAATGTTCAATATATCATCCAGATTCCGAGAATTGATGTCATTAAATGCGTTAATAACATCTGCCTGTGTATCTGGATTAAATATGGATAGATAAGTTGGATAAATATGTGTATTATCTTTCGAAACGCCATTTGCAAGAGTATTTGTTTTATTTATATTGTCAACCAATCAACGCGTAGAGATTCTTTATAATATCTCCAAACTTAGATATGTCCTAAGTCACTGATTGGTCTGTAAAATTACGTTGATAACAATTGCTCTTTAAAACTGATTGTAAAAAAGGCTAATCTTTCAGGACAATATTTTCTTTCAAACAACGGTATACAGAATGACTGCCTTGTTTGAGAAGAGTTCGTATGCATATAATGTGTACGTTGCCTAATTATTGTTTGTACAACGGGTACTTAATGTTATAAATTGTTTGTATGATTGGTACTTAATTTAATTTATTGTTTGAATCTGAAAACATTAGGAACCGCAGATATGCAAAATATCAACAGAAGTAGCGAACATGATTCTACGAGCTGGAATGGAAAGAGACGCTTTAAAATAAATCACTGTTATCTGTTGATATCCCGTCATTTAGACGAAAAATAGTTAATATTCCGTATAGAAAATAAATCATCGAAAGATAACATTCCTTAGTATCCTTGTGCATTCTTAAAAATTCATTTAAAACAACCAGGAAACTAAACATTATCTTCCTTATCGCTTGTCTGCATTTACTTTCCGCCTTGTTATTAATTTAGTTATTAGTCACTAACCTAACAACATCCCTTGCTAGATTGTAAATCACCTGAGGCCATAATTAATATTATGTTTGTTTGCCCAAACGATACCGGTCCAAAAATATCGGCCCGACTCCAAACCTTTTTTACAGTAAAAATGTAATTTTCTTTATTTAGTCTTATCCTTTCGGAATGAAAAATTACTTGCGTTTTTTTTCTTGATGAAATTTAAAAGCAGTAGATTCCTGTAATGGTTCAAGTATTATATATTGTTTTAACATTGCCTACTCACTCCTTTGCCTGGTCAAATTTTAAATTTTAAATTTGACAGTGAAAATAACGTGTTTCATCTTCATCTTTATTCATTTGTTTTACATATTGTTCAAGATAGAAATTGTATGTACAAAGTTAAGATGTTCAACGCTGCAATACACACTCAGTATACTAAAATTGTCTTAATAATTATAAAAAGCAGTGTTTTAAGTCCAAACAAACAATTAAAGTTTAAACAGCATTCACAAAAGAATCTGACATACATGGAAGAAAATAGATAATTCCTAGGAACCTAGGTACTTATATCCATTTGAAAAAACCTAAGGTCGGGTTAAGGCAAACTAAGATAAGTTTAAAGTAGCTATGCCGCCAGCAACAGTCAAATTATACAAAATATACAAAATATGTGCACCATTTCTAAACCTAGTGACGACAATATATATAAATATTTTGAGAATTCAAACTATATCGACACAATATAAACGGATTTACCCATCCAGGCTAAACCCCAAATATGGAGCGTAGAATTACCAAGAGTTACCAATCACGCGAGTTTTAAGAAGCCGTTAATGAACAGAACAGAACAGAACCTTTATTTACACCTCACGCTATCTGGATGATATTCTTAATTTGGATAATCATTCATTTTCTTCTGTGATTGCTAACATTTATCCCCCAGAATAATAACTAAAATTTACGGTAAGAGAGATGATTTTGATTTCGATATTATGAGTTATCCACATTTAGATGGGGATATCCCCAATACTGTTTCTTTTCTCAGTTAACGTTTTGGCAGAGCTTGTAGCCGTGTTGAGGACTTAAACCTTTGTAATCTTAACATTACTGAAAAACTCCTCGAACCGTTACCATAAGTTGCGTAAGACTTTCTCTAAGTTTGATTATCGTAACACTGATCTCCTCTACAAATATAATAGCAATCTTAAAACACTGCGACAACCCGTGTTTTATGGAGATGTGATTTACAAACTTAGGAAGGTTATCGGTCGTGATAATTTTCATGAGTGATTTATTAGAATTATTAGAAAATTTATAAACAGAGGTTTATACCGAAGTATTCTGAGGCGCACTACATTCTTAGTTGTAGACAGTTTGCACTCATACTTTCATACCAGTTGTCAACCCTTATATGTTTGTGACTTGCTTTTTTACTGAAATGTGATGTACTTTTTGAATCACTTGTTGGAGTGACTGTAATCTGCGAATGCTACTCTTCTAATGGACGTATGACCTTTTCTTTGCGTTAAATATAATATAGAACTGCTTAAAAGTTTGTTGTTGTTTCTTTTCCAAAATGTTAGGAATGTGTCATACTAAATTTTACAAATAAAATAGTTTGATTTATATATATTGTAACAATCTGTATTTTTCTTCTACCGTTACGCTTCATTCTTTATTTAAAAATAACACCAACACTGAAAACAACACACAATTCTATATTAGGAATGCGTTGTATAATTATTATACAAGTTGATATATATCACTTTTCACTTCTCACTTATGTTATCGTATTTAGAGGTACTTTCCTTTGACGATAGCTTATTTTCCCCCATAATACGTTTCCTTATTCTAATTGAACAATATATTTGACTTCTTCGCGCATGCGCACTCTTTTTGTAAAAAGTGAATATTCCTGAAATCAACAATAAAAAAGTTCGTCTGTTTTAACTTGTTTTACGCACTCACTTTCAAAGTAGATATTAACCATTTGTTGAAAGTTGCTCTGAATGGGAAATATTCATAGTGCATATAAAATGAATCTCGAGAAAAAATAACTACAATTTAAATGCGATACAACAGTTATATGATATTCACTCGGTCGATACAAACTGATAACAGTGCACGGGGTACCAGCAAGGATAATTATGCAAGATAATCTTGACTTCGTCACATGTAGGTGTCCTATGCCCTGTTACCAGTCGATATCGACCTCTTTCATGTCTTATAACTATTACAGACCACTCATAAAATTAATATATACTTAACATATTGCCATTTGACATTTGCAATACAGCAATATATGTGCAATACAGCAAGACGTTTATTCGGTAAAACAAGAGAAATCCCAAAGCATTGGTTAACACAACTATCAGGTCAATAAGGGTACTGTGTCACATTTAAAACAATTACTCTACGTTTTCTTATAATATTACTATTACAGGCGTAAGTCGTACCTATGGTGTAGAGTCAAATAGTGCCTCTATACAGAAATATGCTTGAATTGTGATACAAATGTACAGTTTCGATTATTGTGTTATCATTTGGACGTTGTTATTTATAGAATGATGTACTGGGAACATGTTCTTGCCTTTATTTGAGTTGTTTAAGTAAAAGTGACCTAGCTATGAAAGTAAAAGTAGAAACTGGACGAATTGGTAAGCAGCCTGTCTGAGCATGCATGGAATGTTTTTTCTTACATGACACATAACCCCCTGTTTTGATTGGATTTTTCTATTTCACATAGGTAGATCTGAGAAAAATTGTTTTGACATACCTCATTCCTATAAAAGTATACAACACAAAAGGGAAACCAGTGGTAAAATATCATCTATATGTTTACCTTTAAAGTTGTCTCCATCGTAAACTTCATCCCCATGTCCCATTTAGCTCAAATGTCACAGAAATAAAAGTTGTCTTTCCGTGATTCGCTGCATTCAGTAGAAAAAAAGATTACGTGTATAGATGTAATCATTTAAAACGAATGTCAAACGTTCGTGACTAAACATATCAGTCTTTTTGCAATTGTGTGGATATATACTCTCTTTACGGCAATGTAAATAATGGGATTTGTCGTTCATCGACATAAATCCTTTTATTTAAGTGGGATTGATAATTTTCATAAACAATTTTCGCAATCCTGCTTATTTGTTTTTGGTTTATTAATGAGTGTGTAAATCGTACGCTACACCAATTATCTGTCTCTAAAGATGCGCCATTTTCTGCAGGTGGTATCAGATGTAAATTGCAAACTTTAGCATGTGTCGTGTTCATTTATGAAAAATAATTACGTAGTAATTGAGATGGCTAATTTTCGGATATTATTGATCGTAAATGTGCAGTAGTAAATGTTCGATGGTTTTGATTTAATAGAGATTTATTCACTCAAATTATGAAAATGTTCATCTGGTGACCGTGGGAAAATCAACACGTCATGGCGAAATCGTGAACAGGGCGTTGGAGCGGAACTATGCCACCATTAAATCGTTAACTTATCAGGGGGTATATTTATTAGTTATTTACCAATAACCTGGCCATTGTTTATAATCTACGACAACTGTCGGTAAGTATGCACTGAATAATAAAGATGAAGGTCATCTGTATGAGTATCGCGTCTTTGTTCAGCCAACATCTCGTTAGTTGATGTATAATACGATCGTGAAGACAGAGTATTCAGTTTCGTTGTTAAAAACAAGGGAAAAGAACCAGGCTGTGGTACTTCTATTCAGTTGACCTTAGTTCTATAGTGTCATGTATGATATTCATATAGAAGTTATCTCCCTTGTCCGTAATTACTCCATTTGCATTGCGTGAAAATGGTTCCTTTGTCAAATGAGTTTCTTCTTATTTTGTCGACTGACAGACATCGAGAGACATTTATTTAAGTGGTTAAAGAAAGGTTTGAATATATAAGTATTTGTTTTTACTGTATTAAGCAGAAATGTACTATAAAGCAGGAAATGTACATGCTTTTGTTATTAATTTGTTTGAAATATTTTAAAGGGACACCCAGCAATATTGAAGTGTCCATTTGAGTCTTGATTTATAAAACCAGTTCATTGTAATTAAATGTAAAGTGAAGTTTTCATTGGTTTTTCTCATGCCATAGTATGTTTAGGATATTATTACCGTGATATTGATTCTAATTAACCATTAGTAATAAGACAAATGCAATTTGCTTAACACTATTTATATATCTACCGATAATAATGTAAATGCTATGTGTTGACATCTTGGCATTCTTGGCATTTGGAATGTAAATGCGAGGTGTTTATATTTAAGCGGTTTATTTCAGTAATACTAGATGCCTAAGCGACAATCGACAAGACCGCCGAAGAGCCTGTATGCGAGTAAAGGACCATCTAAGGCACAGGGAAAAGGGGCACCTGCCTGGAAGAAGCGCCAGGGGTGCATTTGTGCATAGAAAAAGAAGATGAAGAATTTTTTCTTTGTTAACTTTACTTTAAATTATTAATTTACATCGATTAGGAAACCTGTTCTTGCAACTTAAATTGGCTTCCTGGGTGGAACCAGTACTAAGCAACATGGATTAAGTCCCTTGCTCAGCAATAAATTGCATGGCCAAGGCAAGGATTGAACACTGGATTAAATATGACCGAGAAGAAGAAGAATTTTTTCTTTGTTAACTTTACTTTAAATTATTAATTTCCATCGTTTGTGAAACCTGTTCTTGCAACTTAAATTGGCTTCCTGGGTGGAACCAGTACTAAGCAACACAGATTAATTCCCTTGCTCAGGGATAAATTGCATGGCCAAGGCAAGGATTGAACACTGGATTAAATATGACAGTGTTCATATAGTTGATGGGGTTCACATGAAAATAAAAAGTTTTATTTAATGTAGTGTCCAAGTTGTTCAATATTTTAGCAATTTATTTCAGAAATACAGTATGCCTAAACTAAAGTCACAGAGCCATATTTGCCGTAAAGCAGTCCAGGGGGCCGATGACGACGCCGGAACTGGATGAACCTACCAGCAAAAGACAGCAGGAGCTGGTGGTATCTCCAGAGTTCGTGAGAAGATCGTTAAGCAACTGACGTCGGAGATGGTGGATTAGCTACACATTGTTACAGAAGAAGCAGTGCGAGTCGTAGTCGGAATCTGCAAGCGATACGGTTAATGGTGGATGGCAAGTTGTGGCTGACGGAACAGATGTTGCAACGCTTACGGAAACAGGACTTGTGTTCTACTTTATTATGGCTTTAAGTCAGTCGGGTTAATAAATTATGGCTTTAAGTCAGTTGGGTTAATAAATTATGGCTTTAAGTCAGTCGGGTTAATAAATTATGGCTTTAAGTCAGTTGGGTTAATAAATTATGGCTTTAAGTAAAGTTGGGTTTATAAATTATGGCTTTAAGTCAGTCGGGTTAATAAATTATGGCTTTAAGTCAGTTGGGTTAAAAAAAAAAAAAAAAAAATAAATAAAAATGTTGATTTTACTAACTGTTGATTATATTGCATCAATTATATATTTAAACATGGCATAATAATAAGAAACATGCAAGCAACTTCTAAGTCCAAATGATACTGGATTAATAAATTGTGCGGCTAATTTGAATAAAAAATAAAAATGGAAAATATTGCCGTGTGACCCTTTAATCACTGATTTAGTAGAGCCATACACATTAGAAAACTAAATAAGTAAATACAACTCTGGTGTCATTATGAGGATGATGTCAATGATAACTTGCTTCTGGTAATGCTCTTTAAGTACTATTATGAAAACAATTTATATAAATAACCTGTTTGTCACCATGTTGTTAATGAAAATTAATGTTAAATTCAGCCATTATGTTAGCCATTGATGTTATGGTCATCGTTGTGCCCTATAGGCTATACATTTAACTTCTGCTGCTATTATTCACTCTCCAGAGCTGATCATGAAACTATTATGAAAACAATTTATATAAATAACTTGTTTGTCACCATGTTGTTAATGAAAATTAATGTTGAATCAATCCATTATGTTGGCCATTGTTGTTATTGTCGTCGTTGTGCCCTATACATTTAACTTCTGCTGCTATTATTCACTCTCCAGGGCTGATCATGAAACTATTATGAAAACAATTTATATAAATAACTTGTTTGTCACCATGTTGCTAATGAAAATTAATGTTGAATCAAGCCATTATGTTGGCCATTGATGTTATGGTCGTCGTTGTGCCCTATACATTTAACTTCTGCTGCTATTATTCACTCTCCAGGGCTGATGATGAAATTGTGGTTGTTGACAGTAATTGCAACGTTTCTGCAATAGGTTCTCTTAACAAATTTCTGATAAGTATACCTCAACAGTTTTTGTGGATTTCAGCAAATTCTTAACTTGCTGCTGCTGACTGCTGCTGCTAATAAGACGGGTTATAAAAGGTCCAGTGTTATTTGTCTAGCGATCCACTTTACACATTTATTTGTTTGTGTACAGGGTTGTTTTTATTATAGTGGCTGTTGTTTTGTATACTGGTGTATTTGCAGATGCTGCTTACTTATAATTGGATACCTGTCACTTATTTAAGGCTTTATTTTATTTCATTCTCTCAAAGACTTTGCCTTTAAATTATATTTCAGTTTGTGTCACTATCAAGTTGACTTAGGGCCAGACAAAAGTTCCTGACAAAAAAGTGGGTGTACCTGGCATGATGTTGTGGACAGGTCATAGAGGCCCAGTGTTGGTATTGTATGTAATGTTCCATTTCTTACAGTTATACAAGTAAAACATAAATCACAAAGCGACATTTCAAACATTGCGAATGTCAGCTGTATCCAACATTTTTGGTGTCGAATTTGGGAATATATCCCCAGAACTGGTTGATACATTCACAATGGATTTATAAGTGGCGTTCCATTTTCCAATACCTTGGAAGAATTCAGATGCTTTTCATATGGTTCATTTCATGGCTATTCCATTGGTTCGATGAGTATTATTTATCCTGTCATTGTTAAACAAGGCATATCAAATGGCACCGGTATCTATCTAATTTGTGTGTGGGTGGGTGTAGTGCACAGGTTTATTGTCCCTCCGCCTGTTAACCGATATGACGTAATGAATGTATTATTCCAGTTGGGATTGTCCCTACCCTATATATAGCACTGAGTTCTGTGCATGGTCACTAAACTAAAATAAGCACTTCTACGCTATGTCCTACTCGAAGTAAAACTGTTCTATGCACGATCCGTTCTATGCATGACCCAAATTTAAATTTTTAAAACACTTGTCGCATCAATTATATACATAACACCTTTAAACCTCCTTTTAATAACTATCTCCGAATAAAGGGAGGCATTTATAAACCAAGTAAGGTGTTCTTGAAGGCACAAAATAGAAATATTTGTCAACACTGTCCAGATGTTCAGGTCGTGTGGTGAGGGGTATGTGCCTGTTGAGGGTGGTTGTTATTCACGGGTTCTTGAAATACCCGTGATTGAATGTGCGTGGAGTGGGTTGTGAGTTGGTAACATTTCGACACTCCAGTTTTAGGGTTTAGCCTGGCTGGCTTAAGCCGTTTATATTGTGGCTATAGAGTTTGGATTACTCAAAATCTGTATGTTATATATATCCTTGTCATCAGTGGCTTTGGAACCGATGTATATACCTTGTACAATGTGGCTTTTGTTGGTGGGAAAGCTGCTTTAATGAGGTTTTCAATGGCATTCAGTCAATCAAAGTCAATCGCAATTACGTCTCCTTCATTTATATGAAGATGCAATAGTTTTGCAATCAACCTTTAACACGTGGGTCAGTTAACTTGAAAAGGATACATATTCCTAGTTTATAGTCAAAGGACATAATAAGTATTTGTAAATTTGGAAATGCTTTAGTCCTAGTCTTCTTGATAAATAATTATTTACATAGGTGGTCATTCAAAAGCTAAAGTTAATTGTAACATTGCATTTAATTAATGGGTTGCAGAGGTGTCTGCCTGTGGTTGGATGCCATTATGGAACAGAATGAACATTGGAACAGATTTTTTATTGAAACACATAATTCGTTTCTATCGACTATAAATTTACATTTATGCATGGTGATGTGTATCTTAAATTCACTTCAAGGACTTGGTGCCAAGTATTGAAGACATTAAAGTTGTTATCTCTTGAGGACCACCCACATATATTGGTATTGCATGTGGGAGGCAATGACATTGGTCAAGTACACTCAGATAAATTAAGGAAAAGTATTATTAAAACACTACATGACATAAACGACTTGATTTCTGAAGTTAAGATTGCTTGGTCGCAGATTTTACCACGCTTATATTATGGAAATGGAAAGTCCCATAAAGCTTTGGACAAAGTCAGGATTAGGGTAAATAGTCAAGTTGCAACAGAGGTTTTCCGAATGAATGGTGTATATATTAGATATCCCGAAATTGTTTAAGTACAGATGCCAGAAATTTGCCTTTAGTTTCTGAAAACGGCCCGTGGCTTTAATAAAATGAATTCAAATTATTTTTGATGTGCAGTCACTTTTTTGGCATATATGTATAACCTCTATATAAGGTTATCTGCTTATCCTTGGTCAATTTTAAACTTTTAAGTTAACCCTTTATGGGTTACTATGTGGTTGGCAATATAGTGCTTTACCCAGTTTGGGTCATAACCCATTTTGTTGTTGAAAATAAATTTATTTGTATTTTGGCAATTTTGTATGCTAACCAATTTTGGTTGCTAGCCAATTTTGGGTGACTGTTAATGTTATAAATGACCATATTTGAGTCATTGACCATATTTGGGTCATTTGTTGAATGTTGTCGACCATATTTGGGTCATATGATGAATGTTGTTGTTGGCGAGACAAATCTCTTCGATTGTGAAGTGCGTCAGCCATACCTCCATTTGAGGACTGACTTGTTCTTTTCACTGCTGTGCTCTGCTTCCCCCATTTTAATGGCGGTGCCTCTCGTGGTGCCTCTGTCACCACTTGTGGCATGTGGCAGTATGTCGCGGTCACAGCAGTGTGTAGTAATTATTTTACGAGAACATTTGAAGGAAAGCAACTAAATTTTAAATATCTGGCTATGTGAACATTTGGTCCCAGGGTTCATTGAGTACAGTTTTCATTCACTTCAAAACTTGGTCGGAGCTATGACCATTTTTCAAATTGTTATAAATATCGTGACTGCACATTTGTTATGCACATTATGTTTCTTGTTATATTATGCTGAAGCCATGGCCTTGTTATTCCAATAAATATAAACTAAGTTCAGTATTGAGTCTCTCATAGCCCATCTTCAATAATGGGATTTGTCGTTCATCGACATAAATCCTTTTATTTAAGTGGGATTGATAATTTTCATAAACAATTTTCGCAATCCTGCTTATTTGTTTTTGGTTTATTAATGAGTGTGTAAATCGTACGCTACACCAATTATCTGTCTCTAAAGATGCGCCATTTTCTGCAGGTGGTATCAGATGTAAATTGCAAACTTTAGCATGTGTCGTGTTCAAAATACGCAGTTTGGTTATTGAATAAACAAATAAGGAAGTCGACATTGTTTTGTAATACAATTCATATCACGAACATAACGCAGGCTTAGGGTTAGGGTACATAAGACATTATATTATGTGATAACAATGATATTGTCTGCGAACAGTAGTAATGGATAGTCGGCGAAACGACCCCGACATAAACAAATACACTTCGTACATATCACGAATATATAGATGAATAACATAATAACTTCAGCAGGAGGGTGATTTGAATCCCTCTCGCATTTTCAGACGCATCAATTATACTTACATA
Organism: Cyrtodaria siliqua; assembly: GCA_037043455.1. Taxonomy (NCBI): domain Eukaryota; kingdom Metazoa; phylum Mollusca; class Bivalvia; order Adapedonta; family Hiatellidae; genus Cyrtodaria; species Cyrtodaria siliqua. The sequence continues at coordinate 14,689 of JAWPHD010020888.1, read as the reverse complement.
AACTTGTATCATCTGGAATTCGTTTAACTCTCCAATAGACTGTGATGCCAATGACAATGCCATTCGTTTAACTTTTCAATAGACTGTGATGCCAATGACAATGCCATTCGTTTAACTCTCCAATAGACTGTGATGCCAATGACCATGTCATTCGTTTAACTTTCCAATAGACTGTGATGCCATGACAATGCCATTCGTTTAACTCTCCAATAGTCTGTGATGCCAATGAAAATGTCATTCGTTTAACTTTCCAATAGACTGTGATGCCAATGACAATGCCATTCATTTAACTCTCCAATAGACTGTGATGCCAATGACAATGCCATTCGTTTAACTTTCCAATAGACTGTGATGCCAATGACAATGCAAACACTTTCATAACTAGCGATTAAAAGAGGAAGCCTTTTTGAACCGTAATTTTACAATTTCGATTTATATGTTAGAACTTATGACAATTCTGGTTTTATTTCGAACAGTTTTTACCAAATGAAAACATTGACACAGGTTATTCTACGTATACACGACGTATATTATGCTAATGCAACAATAGTATACCGTATCGAGATTCAGACCAAACCGTCTGTTAGTGTGTGGTAATCTACACAAGCATGTGCACGTGTTACCGCTTGTAAAGCGAAGAGATGTATAGGACTGAAATTATTGTTAGACCTTATATGTTTGCGTACATGAGGAAATATTATTGTCTTTTTAAGTCTCTAGTGTGACATTTTATAGTATTATATTGCCTCATCTCAAACCCAATCTGGCACAACATCGTCTTTTAACATACCATAAATCAATTACAGATACTGTGGTATGTTTCACTGATGTCAATATACTTTCTGCCGTTCTTTTCAGTCATGGTTGTCATGGTTGTAGTTTCAGTATACCGATACGTTTATTTCAATGTATCAACATTCTTGTTTTAACAAATGAATACAAAAGTGTTATTAGAAACTGAAATAACTTGCTTTCATATTTAATACATTCCTATTCTCTCAATAGCCGTTTATCTCAGTACGTTAAACTGTAACAGAATGAACCTATTGTCTGGGGCTCTTGTTTCAGCCAAAGGTTTTTCGGACTTTTTAGACACAATTCAACTTTAAACTAAATAAAACTAAATTTGTGAAACAGACATGTTCAGTGGTGAATAAAAATACCTTACTTTTCAAAACTGGTTGAGAAATAAAACATCATGTGCTGAAAATGTTTCTGGCAGGACAATTCTGCTGCATCAAAAAAGTAGAATAATATTTCGTTTTTAGTATTTGAATCCAGAAATGATTTGTATGTGTTGGACAAACTTAAATTCATACAGACTGCCTAACTAAGTTATTTGAGATTTCTTAATGTTCTGCTGTCCCTACAACAGGGAGTTTACAAGGGAAAATGACCATCAAAAAAGGATTTTGGCTGTAAAATATTTATTTCTCAACCGATTTTCAAAATTAAGTCATTTTTATTTATCTGTGCATGTGTAAATGAATAAAATAACAATTTACATGTTTTTTATATTCTCTTTATTACTATTTAAGATTGAGGAAGAGTCTTGTAAAAGAATAAAAGAATAAAAGTAAGTATAAAAATCAAATAAGAAATGCAGCTTTCACAGAACACAGTAAACCCCAAAAAGAAAAGTAATTTTAACAATACTATAAATATAAAAAAAAAAATTACTTTAAATCGACATGAACTATGTGTATTTGAATTGAACTGAATTTGATTTTATAGTCGCACAAACAGCTAAGTTCATATGGTGCCGGACTTTTCAGCTACCACTGGTGGAAGAAGACCCCTGGTGCCCCTGCAGGCGATCTTTTGTGCACGGGCTGGCACCTGGGTAGAACCACCGACGTTCCTCAATACAGCTGGATAGCTTCCTGACATAATTGTAAATATAATGTATTTTAAACACACTACAAAATGTTTTACGTTTATGCCATGATTGAAGCAATAAACTGTTTTATTCTATTCTATCGACGGCGCCTGCTCGGTTGTGTACGGTGAACTAATTATACTCATGGAACTCTGGGTAAGAATTTCAAACAAGATGTCGGTAAGTTTCGATAATCAAAAATATATGAATATATTCGTGATAACTTTGGATAATCTGGGATATTTCATCGTGGCAGGTAAAGATTTTAATACTAATCGACTCAAAATAAATTCTTCTTTCAACCTGTGCATATATAATATACAAACGATGCTTTTTTAAAAGCGTGAAAACTTTCCAAAAGATTCCATTGGGAAAGTCCAGTCGTAAAATTAGCAATAATAAAAACACGTTGATGCTTGACAATACGAAAATTCTGAACAGTGCATTAAACGTGTATTTTAACACACTACCACTTTCAAAATAATCGCAATGCTGTAGTATGTTGGCATTGACAGGTTTTAATTGTCAAACTATTATAAATGGCAACTATATTTTTGGATGTATTAAACACAACTGAGTGACAGTTGTGAATAGAAAAATGGCAAAACAAGAGTAATTTATTATTATATTCGAATAAAAACAGCTCAAACTAAATAATAGCATATGAATACGATCAAATGACCTGTTATCCGAATGTTTCACCATACCGCATGTTTCAATTTACAATGGACGTGCATGCTTTTCATGTGTATCATGTGTGTTGAAGGCACATGGCGTATAAAGAAAATCTTTATTTTTAACAATGGTGTACTTCGAAATTTGGATGATGTGATAACATGACTTACTTTATTTAGGAATGATTTCTCGTGTGCCATTTTAAGATGAATGGAAAATTCTATAGACCAATTTATTTTACATAAAAAAAAAAACATCTTCGAGTAAAATTGCACTAAAATTTTCGAATATAAAGGGCACATTTTCCACCAAATAAATATTGTTTCTGATATTATGTTCACATCAATAGTGTTGAATTACTGTCATCTATTATATCATTGACATTGTTCATGCCTATAATATGCATTTGGATGAAAATCTCAATTAACCATACCCCATCCATTTTGGATTTTCTTTTCAAAGATGGCTGACCAATAGCCCATTAATGCTGCCTTGTTGGTTAGAGAATAGTTCATGGCGGGGATTTATTTATTTACACTGTCCCGTTTTATTGGGTTGGAGTAATTGTGAGGTTTGTTGCACTCTAGAACCTGGTTTAAACCCAAAGCAATCTCATTAAAATCATATCCTAATTACGCTTTGATACTCTCCGCTATAGGATCTGACCACACTCCCTTGTAGGTCACGTCAGATCGACCTTTCATCTAATCAATATTCATGAGAAGATCAACTAAATTCAATCAATGAAATCGTGTGTTTCATATGCACATTCGAGTGAACTGAGCAAACAAAGTCCACATAAACACATAGATCTATATCTGAATAAGGATAAAGTCTTCGTGTGTCTGTTATTGCTTTGGATTGCACGATCAATACAAAGAAATGCACGAAATGGCAATGTTTTATATCAAGATACGATGAAAATCATGGGCGCTACCATTTGTGTTTTGAAAATATATATTCCACCGAAATTATTACGACATTAGTACTCTATATAGTAAGGCATAATACAGCTCGCCTGCTTAGCTCAGTTGGTAGCGTACTCGACTGATGATACGCGAGTGTCATTTTAGTGTGGTTCAGGGTTCAACCCCACGAATCGGTAATAAGTTTTGTACTGCTATTAAATTGCGTCAAACAATCTTTTCTTTATATTTTTTCAGTAATTATCCAATAATGGTTGGTGTATTATGTTTGTCAATGCAATTATTTTGTGTTTTATAAGCTAAAAGTTACGGACATTGTCTCTTTCAATACCGAGCGTAGACTGCTCCACAGCGTTTTACTGAAACCCGACATACACAGTGAAGCAGTATATACCGATTAACTCTGTTGGCTGAAATCTGATTAGCTAATCGTAAGGTAAATCGGACGTGACTGCAATGGAGTGTAGTCATATTATTGTAGTGTAGAGTATCGTAGCGTGATAAAGAGTCTGATTTTAATGAGATTGAACACAAAGCGGCCTTTTTTGCCACTGACCGTTCCAAGGCGGTAGCCTTATTGTCAACCCTTTTGTGTTTGTGATGTCTTATCTGGCCTTTTCTGCGTGTGTTTGCAAATGTCCTTGGGTTGGGGTAGGTGGTGGATGGGGTGGGGGCAGAGGAGGCAACTATCCTGGATTCGACCTAAACAGGCGGTGAGTTATGGATGACACATGGTTGACAATCGTTTGTTCAACATTTACTTGTACTCTGTTACATATTATAATCACGACAGACTCACACATATTACACACACTAATCGTTTTATTCATTAAAATGTAAAATAACTATTTAATCATTATTCATGTCGATCATTTTATTCACCCAATGAAAGCAAATCAATACGGATGTATACATATACATGGCAATACAGTAAGCCATTACAACTTGTTTATTATATTGCTTATTAGTATTAGTAATTATAACTTCAATATTGTGTATTAGTCTTTAGCACTTCGTTATTGTTTATTGGTAGGTATCATTATTTCATTGTGGCTCACACATTACTTTGTCCTGCTCAATTCACCTAAGAACAACTAGGTGATGGGGGTATGTATGGGTGTTGTGGTTCTGTCGCAAAAAATGCAACTCCTGGAACTGGTGCCTGAAGAAAACAATAAATAACTAGTTACTGTTGATGCTTTTTTAATTAAAGCGTGATATAATTAACAGATAATGTATGGTGCTGAGGTCCATATGCAAGTTTATGGACTGGGCAGTCAGACCTAGAATGTTATATGGACCGAAGCGAAGCTGAGGTCCATATAACGTCCTAGGTCTGACTGCCCAGTCCATAAACTTCATATGGACCGAAGCACCATACATTATTTGTTATATTATACCGAATCTGACCAACAAATTAAATCAATACGTTTTATGATCAATACGTTTTATGATTTATTTTGACGTCGTTTTGTTCACACGTCCGTTAATATAGCTATCGGACCGGGCGCCCGGTCAATATGCAACTTTATGGACCGGATGACGTCACATTAAACAAAGAGTGGAATATGCAAATGAGGTATAATATAACACGATAACCCATTTGTGCTTCCTCTTTCAGAATTACAATTCTCTTATCATTGATAATGTTATTATTTGCTTCTGTCTTCTAAGCCACGTAGGAATACGTGGTAATGATAGAGCTGATAGTGATGCTATGATAGCGTTAGATTTACATATATATCTAATACCAAATTACCTTACACTAATTGTAAATGTTATATAAACACCACATATATTCGTAACTCTTGGGATTTCTCCGAGAACAGTAAACTTCATTCAATAAAACCGTTATTTGGGGAGTGGCGTCCTTCTAGACAAGCCATTTATCGGGAAGTTGTCTCACACAGGGGCAAAATGGGGCATACACGTACGTTATACTTATTGCTATTTATTGCAAGCTGAGCAATTGCAAGAATGGATACCCTGTTTTGTATCCTTAACGTTGAAACATATAGTGTTAGGTTGCTTAGGCTTGTGATCATATTCGACAAAGAGGGGCTGGCGTGGCGCAGTCGGTAGCGCGGCGGATTTGTAACCGGAGGGTTCAATCCTCCGTGGTGCCACTGAGTTCCGTCGGTGTGTTCTTGGGCAAGACACTTTACCTTAGCCTCGTCCGTCGGATGGGGACGTAAACCGGGCGGTCCCGTGTAAAACAACATTCAATTCAATATTCGACAAAGTTATTACCAAATTAATGGTATGAAATAGTTATTTGATACAAATGATTTAATACTTGTTTTAGATTTCTTGAAAGAAATCAGTCTGTGGACATCATTGTAATATGTTCATATTTGCATTTACAAGTTTACACGCGCCCGTTGACGGGCATTTGTTTAATTTCGTGCCTATAGTTGATGATTTAATTACCATATGGTCACTTATTTGTAAAAAGTTTTACCTATACATTTTAGCATACCTTTTAGTAATTGACCATTTCACTTTGATACACCACTCATTCATTAATTTATTTTGAAAGTAAAATCTACTTTTATAAATAATATGTTAATGTTGCAAACTGTAGGAAACAATACGTTTCATAAAAAGTGTTTTATTGTTTTGAACAGCAAGTTTAACACAAACACAACACGGTTGAAATAGGGCTACCGCCTTGGAACGGTCAGTGGAAAAAAGGCCGCTTTGGTTTAAACCAGGTTCTAGGGTGCCTCACACTTACCCTACTTCATCCCAATAAAATGGGACAGTGTAAAAAAAAGTAATCCCCGCCATGGACTATTTTCTAACCAACAAGGCAGCATTAATAGGCAATGTAAGTAAAACACAAAGATGCGCATGTATATATAAATACAAAAAACAACAATTGCCTAGAAAGCCACAAAGAAGGTACTGAATGACTTGGCAGAAGCCCGCGCAAAAAGAGAACAAACCATGGAGGGCTCGACAAGACAAATTTGCAGACAAACATCAAGCGACACCGTCTTTTGGGGATTTAGGTAGACGTCATCAAAGGGTCCAAAGCCTGTCGGGTCATCGCACAATTAAAGAGGAAAGCAATGTGGCGAACTGTAAATGGGTCCACCACCTTACGAAGTTTGTAATTAACGTCAACATAGAAGTCAGGTTGTGATAGTCCTTGTCGCAGATGAGTTCTTAAATTACTTTTATATTGAGAAACGATAATAAAATTTTGCAAATGTTTACGAAGTGTACAAGCTCTAGAAAAACGAATAAATTGAGACGTTTGGACCCCATAAGAAGTTGCTCGGGGAACATCCTCATCTAATTACGGATAATTAACAATATCAAAATTAAAATCATCTCTCATGTCATATATTTTGCTGATTATTGCACCATTTTCAACGGAGAGACCGAGAAAAGCAGCGTTAGTATCAGGAATATTAGCTTTGTTAAATTGAAGTTATATTAAGTTAACGAAATTGGCAATGGCTTTGCCATCGTAAACAGTTTTGCAGGATTTTACAACTTTCTAAAACTCATAGTATGCGATTTACAAAAGTATACCTTGACATATTAGTCACTTGGACTAAAATACATGACACTCTGAACGCACTCGAGGCTCAAATTGCATGCCTCCCAGTGGTGTCCGGCCGATTAATGGTGCACGATGGCAATCACTAAAATGCATATTTTACAGTGGTCTCCGGCATATAGAAATGATGTACGGTGCCAGTCACTAAATGCATATTTTACAGTGGTCTCCGGCATATAGAAATGATGTACGGTGGCAGTCACTAAATGCATATTTTACAGTGGTCTCCGGCATATAGAAATGATGTACGATGCCAGTCACTAAATGCATATTTTACAGTGGTGGTCTCCGGCATATAGAAATGAGGTACGGTGGCAGTCACTAAATGCATACCTTAAAGTGTTCTCCGCCACACCAATTGTACACCATAGCAGAATCAGTCTTTGCAATGAAGTCCGTGACAATCGTTTTATTCGTCCAGTCAGTTGCAGCGATAGCCTTGTGGAAGTGCAGAATTCAAAGTAGAATTTAAATTTCATTTTGTTTTACAACATTTGTTTACAACTTGTATTCATATATGTTATAATACAGGGAAATGTAATACATTACTCAGGAGATGTACATTGTTATTGAGAATCTAGACATTCTGAACTGATCACAGTTACCTTCATGATCAGATGCCCATCAATTAATAAAGTAATAGTTGTCCAGAATAGTTCGAAACTGAACATGTTTTTGCTTAAAATGGATAAATTCCGTTAATACTTTGCTTTGTTCATATTATCTACTAGGAAATGGCATAACTGTTTAGTTGCTGAAGTTCTTCAAGTGCTATAAAACGGAAACCACTCACTCTTGGTATTGGCTTACTACTTACAGACATACGCAATGAGTCTAGATCGGCTAGGCATTTCGTGAGATATGAGCTTTGTTGGTGGATAGCATATATTTTGATTATCGTCTTTTGAAAATACATGTACATAACAAGTAGCTTTTTTCTTGATTGTTCCTTTTTCTCCTTTCTATTGTCGTGTATTCTATACACGGGAAATTAGTTTTTTTTATAATTATAATTCTCATACATGGGAACGAAACTAATTGTTCGATGTACACGGGTTTTGGAACTTACTTGTGGCTTGTTGAAATTCTCATACCTAGGAGAGCTTAAACAGTTCGCCATCGTCGTTTTGGGATAGTAGTACAGGAAAGTGAGACACATCTCATCGTTGGTGGATAACCCGCCCTTTGTGGAATAAATAAGCAAACATATAAATAATTGAATTAGAAGTGTTCAGTCAAGATTTGATTGCATATGGTATTAAACCATACATTCCTTTATTACATGAGCTTGAAAACCCTACTGTGTCTGTTCAGGAGAGGTATACTAATTATGATACAACACCTCTCACGCCCTCTAGCACCTTAAAATCCACTAGTGTTTTTAAAATACAATCGTAAAAAGTTTTAATATATTCCTAAAGGCAAAATTCCCATTTTTATCTCTCCAATGAATTGATTTGTACTTACAAAGGTTGGTACATTTCTTCCGCTAGAGTCATACGTACACTCTACAGAAAGGCTGTCACCCTGCAATTCGTTTAAACATATCTAATATCTTTTATTTAAAATACAGTGATATATAAACATGTACAATGTAAACATTGTAATATCAAATAAGCCGTGCAACAGTTCCAATAACACAGCACTAAACCCTGACAATTAACAGTTTAAACTGCAAAGGTACATGACTGAGTATAAAGTAAAGTTCAATACATGATAGAGAGCTAGAATGAATACGTAAATAAACAAGTGAAGCACCAACAGTGGTGCGAACGCCGGATTGCGAATTTAACAATTTAACTGAAAACTCTAAGTAAAAAGGGGGACAATTCATTTAAAATACATGATAGAGTTATGGTTATTACCATAAAACACTTTGTAATGATAATGAACATTTGTGCCAAGTTTCAATGCTTTCCCAAAATTCGTTTTGAGTAATGAAGAAAAACAAAAACTTTAACCAAAACGTGAAAACGCGTAGACGGACGGACGGACAGACAGAGAAAATCACCAAACTATAACCCTGGCATAGCTACGCAACCCGGCTAATAAAAATGAATGCCGAAAGAAAGGCAAAAAGAAAGTTAAGAGAAAGAGAAGTTATCACTAATTAATAGTCCAATCAAAGATCAGTTTTTAAACAACGTTTGAACAGTGTCTACAATATTAATTATCTAAATTAAAAAAAATAATATTTTCAACAAATAGCTGATGTGATTGATGACTGTTAAAGGGAGTACATCAGGCTTTTCATGGGGGTCTAAGTGTCCGACTTAAAATTGACAAATAATAACATTTTCTATTCTACATGGCCAAAACATAATGAATGGGCCTAAAATTTATCCCTGTTTTGCAAAGAAATTGATTCAGCACAGTAATATGTGCGATCCTAGGTGACGCACCATGGTTAATTTCAGCATTTTACGTCTGATTCCGTCCTAGCTATATGGTGTATTCAAAGTTTAGACATTAACAACATGGTTCTAACAGCATTTTAGATTGATATAAGTGTTTTATCATGAAATGGAACATTTTTATAATTTAAGATGTTTCTAGAATAATCCTGATGTACCCCCTTTAAAGCAAATGAACAACTAATATGAGAAATGATGCAATGTAGTGCATTACATATATGATCGTATACGTCAGTGGTGTCGGGATGAAGCACTTAATTAGATATTTTTGAAACAGATATTAATATATCATACCGGAAACACAGAAACCTCCTTCGGCAGTAGTCTAGTTTCCTGGAAGTTGAAGTCATAATTCGGATCTTCCATCAGTGGTTTCAGTTCTGTTCCGTTCCGGAAATGACGTGTCTTAATTCCTGTACCAAGAAGATGAGCGTGTTGGAAGGCTCCAATCACTTTGATTTCTGTCAGGTTACTTTGCACGAAGGCCTGGCATACAAATCCAAGTGAATATGTGATGTATATCAACAATAAGATACCGATAGGGTGATATATATTATACAATAACAACTTTCATGTGAACTATTTCAGTTTATTTCATTAAAATTTAATGTACAAAATTAAAATTATAATATATAGAGGAAGGTTTTTGTTTTGGTGTGAATAACATTTTATTTGATCGAGAAATGAGAAAGCTTTATATGTTCAAGAATGCGAAGCATGATTGAAAATATCAAAGTTTGATCAATTCGAGATGAAATAAAATCTGTTATTCACTCCAAGACAACAAATGTATTATTAAATTGTATGCCATACAATGTGCATGCATTGGAAAATATATTTTCAGCGACGTCATCGTCTCAGTTTGGCTGAATTGCTATGCTATTTTTAACTTACTATACTTCAAAAATAGTTTATTGATTTCAATTAACTGTCAGAGCAACTTTTTTGAAAAATACTTTGTTTTAGAAAAGCACAGATGTGGCAAAGTGAAATGACACTCATTTTTAAAATATACCATTGCTTCAAAAATCATTAACTGGTTTTCAAAAACTACGGTTTTTTTTCTGTGTTAGACTATTTACAAGGTAATGATAAAATTGTACAGTATATTTTTTAAAGTTGTTTTTATAATGAGCAATGTAATTCCGGCAGTGAAACTTAAAACTATATTTCACACGTATGAAATATCACTTTTATTTCATTGCTATAATCCACTATTCAGATTGCCAATTATAAAATTAAACTAGTGAAGCACTGTGATCTACTATTAAAGCGTTGAACCCATGACTGAAAGGTCGTGGGTTCGAACCCCGCCATGACCATATGCGTTGTGTCCCTCAGCAAGAAACCTTATCTGCATTTGCTTAGTACTGGTTCTACCCAGGAAGACAACGAGAGTGATCAAAATATGTTAAGACATTGAGAGTGATGAAAATAAGTTCAGAGAGCTTTTGTTACTATCGATGCAAAATGTATAGGTTTAAACCAAAATGAAATGATATTACTATAATACAGTTTCTCATTTGATGGCAATTCACTATCCATGCATAAGTGCCTTTGCCACGCAAGCATCCGTTATCACGGCTGTACACAAAAGTGTACATTTCACGCGTGTGTCGTTTACTGCCGATAGCTGTTATTAAAACATGTTTAATTAGTATGTTTGTAAAACAAACATGGTTAAACCACACATACTGAACGTTTCCACGCGGTACCCATATGGTCGACCATTTATTCTTGTGATGTTTTACACTATCCCGCCAAATAACGGCAAAATTGCACTACACAACTGTGTATCACACCTATATCTAGGTGTTCAGGTCATATACTTAATTAAATGTGAAAGTAAAGATTTGTTAACGGGTTCTTAAAATACGCGTGATTGAATATGCGTAAAACGAATTATGAGTTGGTAACTTTATTCGACGCTCCTGTTTTGGGTTTAGCCCGGCTGGTTAAAGTCGTTTATATTGTGTCTATATAGTTTGGATTCTCAAAACATGTACGTTATATATATATATATATATATATATCTTGTCGTCAGTAGGTTTGAATTCTAGTGCCTGCACCACAACAAACATCTCCAAACTTTTAACTTCTTGTACACCACTTGTCGCAGATTTGTTTTTATATTGATATGAAAGAGATTTCATGTTGAGTCTTTCACCAGATACCCAGGCAGATGTTATTGAAGCCTTTAATGTCATCTCTCGGTATCTGGATGACATATTGAACATTGACAACCCTTTCTTTCCAATTATGGTTAATACTATTTATCCTAAAGAACTTCAGCTTAACAAGGCTAATATATCTGATAATAACGCTTCTTTTCTTGATTTAGATCTCTCTATTGAAAATGGTGAAGTTATTAGCAAAATCTATGACAAGGAGATGATTTTATTTTTGACATTGTTAATTATCCCAACTTAGATGGGGATGTTCCCGAGCAACTTCTTATGGGGTCTATGTGTCTCAACTTATTCGTTTTTCAAGAGCTTGTACTCGAGTTGAGGACTTTAATATTCGTAATCTTTGTATAACTAAAAAGCTACTCCATCCGGGTTACCATTATCATAATCGTCGTAAAACCTTTGCAAAATTGTATTATCATAACCCTAATCTTCAATCACAACCTGACGATTTACAAACTTTGTAAGATTCTTGGTCATGATCACTTTCATACTATCTTTGTTAAACTTGTTAAAAGGTTTATCAAAAGAAGTTATGACCCTGTCATTTTGCAACGTACTGCATGCTTGGTGGTGGACCCTTTTACATTTCGCCACTACGCTTTCCTCTTTAATTGTACGATGACCGGACAGGCTGAGGACCCTATGATGACGCCTACCTAAAGCCCATTAGGACGGTGGCGTTTGATGTTTGTCCGCGGTCTTGTCTTGTCGTGCCCTCAATGGTTTATTCTCTTGTTGCTCTGACTTCTGCCAAGTCATCGAGTACCTTCATTGTGGCTTTCTAGGCTTTTTTTTATTTATATATACACGAGCATATAGGTGTTTTACTTATATTGCCTTTTAACGCTGCCTTGTTGGTTAGATATTTATTAACACTGTCCCGTTTAATTGGGATGACAATAGGGTAAGTGTGAGGTTTGGTGCACCCTAGAACCTGGTTTAAACCCCCATTGGCTTTTTTGGCCACTGACCGTTCCAAGGCGGCAGCCCTATTGTCAACCGTTTTGTGTTAGTGAGGTCGTTTGCATTTTGTATTACCTTTGCCTTCTCGTTTGTGTGTTTGCGTGTTTGTTTTTGTGTTTTGTGGTTGACTGTCGTCATTGAATGCTACTTTCCCTGTCCGATTTTTGTATCTTACCTTTTTTAGAAATGGTGTACATATTTTGTAATATTTGACTTTGTTTGGCGGGACAGTTACTTTAATACACCTATCACTAATATTATTGATATGTTCAATTTAGTACGGTCCGTGAATACTTTGGCGTCTACTAATAGTAGATGAGCAACTGTTGACTTTACTCCTTTACGCACATCTAGTTATTAGAATCATCGGTGTTGGGGCATGGCCGAGTTGATAGAGTCTCTCATATGAAGTAAATTGACCCTCGCCGCTGTAGGTTCAATCCCTCATGGAAATAGGAATCTTTACTGGACGTCAGTGGTTCTACCCAGGTGCTCACCCATGCACGAAATTGCCTGAATGGACATCTGAGGTATTCCTCCACCAATGGAAGCTGTATAGTCGCCATATGACCTTAGTTGTTGGTGCGACCATAACATCCAATTCAATTAAGTTAAATCATCGATGTAAATAATTAATTAAAACGGCTAATTTGACTGTCATGAGAACTAGAAATTTCGTGACAATGTCGACGTTGATTCTATCATCATTTTTGAACCAATTTAGATAGTAGTCTCTTTGATTGTTTTTACTTTTATAACTTACGATTTTACATGAACTTGGTAGCAGGGGCTAGTTATCTGAGTTTCACTTTTGTAACGCACGTGCACAAGGTGCTGCAAATGTGAACGTGAACTGTAAAAGGCATTATAATTCCTATACAAAACGTTACTGACAACGATTTGCTTGTTATTAAATTATCGTCATTCAATTAAAATGCATCTAATACACACGATATGAAATAGAGGCAATTTATTAATCAGGCCAGACTAGCATTCCGTAAACTATATAGTAATCTTCGTTGTTGTTCCTTTACTTATATATGGTTCATTAAAAGTACTTATTTTGGTACAGAATGAAGGTATCTTTTGTTTTACCTGTGTCAAACAGGTTTCTCCGCAGTAGGCTTTGGAGACGAAACTCTCTTGGTAAGGCGGAACAATAAGGAGGCGGTTGACTGATCTTCCAATTTCAAGCATTCCCGCCTCCTTTGGCCGGAGAGTTTGTGTTATAGTGACTCTGATACCAGAATTATCAATAAGACCCGCAGTCTTAGTCGGATTGTCAAAGTGGGTTTCCATAACGTAAACTGAGCCATCGTCGGGTCCGCCAATTGAAAATCCAACGTCTTCAGGGAAGTAGAATGCCCTGTATATGAAAAGAGTATGAAAGTACAAAGACATGGACTTTTAATATAAAAAACCTTACCTCAAGTACCCATGTTATAATGATTTAACTGATAATGTCGACATTAATTTTAATGAACTTAACTTCATTAATTCGAATATATATGGTATTGACGGTTTACCTCCTCTTCAGGGTCGATAAATGGTGAATATTTTTCGCTTTTTCCCAATGTGCTCATGATTTATATAATTACGACCCGAAATAATTCATAATGTAACCCTTTTATGTTATACCTTATACTAATATTGTATTATATGATAGACATGTTAATAAACAGGAAACTTCTATCTGAACCAGTGAAGTAGCCAAAATATCATGTGGCACCTAAACTTTTCTTTCTATCTCCTCTCTCATTTATTCATTGATTTTGATGAAAAAGTATTGCAAAGATTTGTTATGCATATCAAAATGGGATTATAAGAATTCTTTTTTATATTAAACATAAGAAGTTGTATAAAACTCTTCAAGATACAAGTGTTTAAAGTTGGGCAACATTTGTTGAAATATTCGCACTGTCCCACGTGAAATTAGGTACAGTTCAGTGTCCAATCTGCGTGTTATTACGTCTGTGATTCTATACTTTAACTGCATGAACACCTGGGCCCGTATTCGTAAAGCAACTTATGCCGAAAATATTACTTAATTCAAAATATAAGATTTTTAC
>JAWPHD010020887.1:0-30101 GCA_037043455.1 Cyrtodaria siliqua | reverse complement strand
CACTCCTACTTTCCTCATAACCCACCTAACCCCACATCTTCCATATATACCCCACAAACAATCACCCAAAAAAAACCCATAAATAAACCCCTCCCTCCATCCACCCCCAACATATACCCCTCACCACCCAAAATAAACCCCCCCCAACCCCCACCCAAACTTTACATCAACAACTACTCCCTCCACCCCCAACATACAAAACACCAAAAAATAACCATACCAACCTTAAACACATCATCCAATAAACTTTCCCACACTCACCCCACCACTCTATATTCCTCCCCCCCACCCCTATTCACTTACCCATTCAATAACCCCACTCCAAATCCTCCCCACATCCCTAAATCTTATCTCTTAAACTTACCAAACACAAACAACACACCTCATACATTCATCACATCTATTCATACCAACATAACTTCACACACCCAACAATATAATTATCTAACACCCAACCACCAACCACACCCCACAAACTTTCATAACACCCTATCAACAATAACATCCACTACTAACCAACACAACACACAATAAAACACACCCACACTAATACCACAACCAATACACTCACAACTAAAACTCACCTTACCATCCCAACAACTACAAAAAAAACTAATACCAACATTAACACCCCAATCAATTACAACATCATCAAACCAAATAACTTGCCTCACCCACCACTACACCTCTAAAATACACACATCCAATTCCCTATACACAACACCTCAACAAAAACAACCACCTAACTATAACCAACACCAAACCAACCTACACCTTTTCTTCACCTTCAAACAACTTTATTTCTACCTCAATAATTCCCAAAAATGTATAACATCTCACCACCACCCTTAATCTTAATATACAATACTCTTGACCCAACCCCATAAACCCACACCCACTTCCAAACACATATAAACAAACACACCAACTCCAATCACATCTTACTCTCTCGCTACACCCACACAAAAAACACGTAATCCAACTGCGTTCACTCGAAATGCTAAATAAAACTCAACAGTACAACATGACAAACATTAAATAAAAAAAGTCCGTTATACACAATAAAGATTAAACAATGTTATAATAAACCACCATCCATCTAGCCAATATGCTCGAGTCGAGCGACTCGAGCGAAACAAAAAATTAATACTGAGGGCGTGCATCGAAATTGTTTGATATTTATCTACAGTATCATGAACATACATGTATGAATAAAAAAGTCCGTTTAAAATAAAGGGTTTTAACCAATTTGTTAATTAAACCGCTCATTAGCCATTATGCGTCAAGCGAGCGAACAAAAAAAATACTGAGGCGTGCATCGAATTGTTTGATATTTTATCTACAGTAACATGGACATGTATGAATAAAAAAAGTCCGTTTTCAAATAAAAGGATTTAACAATGTGTTAATTAAACCACTCATTAGTCATTATGCGTAGAGCGAGCGAAGCGAGCGAGAAATTTTTTAATACTGAGGGCGTGCATTGAAATTGTTTGATATTATATCTACAGTAACATGGACATACATGTATGATCCGGAATTTTTAGGGGGGGGGCGCGCGCCGGGTGCGCCCCCCCCTGGATCCGCTAGTGGTATATATTAATGAAGAATGGTCTAGCGGACGTAAATATATATTTGTTATGTAATTGTGTCAAAAATTACTTGTAATTAATGATTTACTTTCCGGTACCGCCTAAAAATAGTCAAGGATTTTGGCTAAATGACTATGAGCGTTCATATTCTTCTATTTAATTCTCAAAAACGAAAAAAACGTTTTTCTTTTACTAAAATTGATTTATATCAGCGCAGAAGTAAGGGTTAGGGTTATTTGTTATTTAACACTTACTTTCCGGGATCCGATTCTTTATTTAATTTTCTATCCAAGTTGGCTCACACATGTTTGCCATAGGTATTTTGCTAAAACCATCATATCATAATGATATTAAACAAGCATTATTTATTTCGTGTGGGTAGTTATACTAACAAACATAAAGAAGCATTTATGTCATAAACAATAAATGTGTCCATGGGGCACAGTTGCCCCCACTTTAAACCATCTGACTAACTGCGACCTTGACCTTTAAGGCACTGACATGATTCTTGCACAAGACACACCTTCTCATTGTGATGAACATTTGTGTGAAGTGCGACCATTAAATTTCTTCAGTAGTTTTGGACTAATGGCTAACATGAAATAAATGACCTTTGACCTCCAACTGTCACCTTGACCTTAGAGCACTGACATGATTATTGCGCGTGACACACCTTCTCCATTTGATGAACATTTGTGTGAAATTTGACGCAACTCCCTTCAGTAGTTTTCAAGTAATGTTGAGACATGATTTCTTTTATGATTTTTAGCTCTAATGGCCAAGGGCCAGCAGAGCTTATGGGATGGTGTGTTGTCCGTCTTCCGTCGTCCGTCCGTCGTCCGTCGTCCGTCCGTTAACTTTTCTTCAAACGACTTCTCCTCAGAAACCGCTTGGCTAATTTTGACCAAACTTCACATGGATAATCCTTAGATGAATGCTTTTTAGATTTGTTAAAATTAGGTCAGCGCTACATCCAAGATGGCTGCCATTACCATATATGGTCGAAACCTTAAACAATCTTCTTCTCCAGAACCTCTGGACAGATTTCAACAGTTTTTCTTTTTAAATGATCGCCAACGCCTAGACTATCAAGTTTGTTCAAATAAAGTCCCCGGGGTCAAAAATGGCCGTGCCCCGGGGGTCCAAAGTTTGTATATTGAGGTTTTGCATGTTTTTCATATAGACATATAGGAAAAAACTTTAAAAAATCTTCTTCTCTGAAACCACAAGGCACAGAGCTCTCATGTATTACATTTAGCATCAGCTTATGGTCCTCTGCTAAGTTTGTTCAATTGGTGACCCTGGGGTCAAATTTGTCCCCGCCCCGGGGGTCACAATTTTACATAGACTTATATAGGATTTAAAAAAAAAAGAAATCTTCTTCTCGGAAACTACAACAGCCGGAGGCTTAATATTTTATAAGAGCCAGAGGTTTAATATTTTGCATTTGCTATAAGCTTATGGTCTTCTACCAAGTTTGTTCAAATGGTGGCCTATTGGTCATATTTGGCCCCACCCTGGTGGTCAGTTTTACTTAGGCTTGTATAGGCAAAAGCTGTTTTTATTTATTTTTTAGTTTTTAATTTGATTTTTTGTTTTTATGTCTTTCAATTGCAATTTTTTTTTAAGTATTTTTTGGATTTTTTTTTTTTTCTAATTTTTCTTTTTGTTTTCCGTTTTTTTTTGTGTTTTTTTTTGATTGATTTGAATTTTTTTTTCTATTTTTTTTAAATTTTTTCATTATCTTTTTAATTACTTGACACTTACTTTAAAATTTCTTGTCGGCGCTACTCATCCTAAATGCCTTGTTGAATTTCGACAAAACTTGGCAGGAAGCATCGGTAAGATGTCTAGTTGTGCATATCACGCTTTTGTTCCAGTTCGCTGATTTTTGACGGAGTTATGGCCCTTTGACATTTTTATTTTAAATTTATTGTCGGCGCTACTCCTTAAACGGCTTGTTGGATTTCTACGAAATTTGGCAGGAAGCTTTAGTATGATGTCTAGTTGTGCAAAGCGCGGTATATCAATGAAATCCTGGACAATTTCGAAAACTAGCTAGATCTTGTTAGTAATAACAGAGTTATGCCCCTTGATTTGTTGAAAAATGCTATATTGTATTTTCTTTGTTAAATCTATAGGAGAAGAGAGCTATATCTAGCTATATCTATCTAAATCTATAAGAGCTGTTTTAGCCAGTAGAGCGTCCACAGGCCCTCTTGGGCCTCTTGTTTTACCTTTGACCTCCAACTGTGACCTTGACCGTTGATACACTGACATGATTCTTGCACGCGACACACCTTCTCACTGTGACGAACATGTGTGTGAAGTTTGACACAACTCACTTCCGTAGCTGAGGCATGAATCTTTAAAGATTTGTTGACCTTTGACCTCCAGCTGTGACCTTGACATTTGGGGCACTGTCATGATTTATGCACGCAACACACCTTCTCATTGAAATGAACATTTAGGTGATGTTTGACGCAACTCACTTCAGTAGTTTCCAAGTAATGGCTGAGCCATGACTTTTTTCACGTTTTTTTTCCCTTTGACCTCCAAGTGTGACTTGACCTTTGAGACACGAACATGATTCTTGCGCGCGACACACCTTCTCAATGTGATGAACAGTTGTGTGAAGTTTGACGCAACTCCCTTCAGTACTTTCCAAGTAATAGCTGAGACACTATTTCCGACGGACGGGAGGACAGTGCAATTACTATATGCCTCCCTGTGGGGCATACAACAATATTAAATGACTTTGTAATTAAGCATTAACGTTCCGGGATTGCATGAACATGTGCTTTAACATATACGTGTTTTATAGTTTTATAACATGATTTGTCATTTAGCAGTCAATAATTATCTTATCTTTATTTTTATTTTTTCTTAATATTTTTTATTTTAATATGTAAGTAACATATCGAGGGTATAACACTGTACTTTGCTATATCTACACATTTGTATAGGAAATATAATATAATACACTGAAGTGATATGAAAACGCAACACGGGAATTTCCGCTTTATATTGTATGTACAATATGCTGCTTTTAACCGAATGGTACATGGCTACGTAAGACCTTTCCTTCTGGAAAAAATACAAAAACAACAAATAATACAGCAAATAGTATTCCTTCAATGTTTCATTATTCACAGAGTACGCGTTTGGCTCAATCATGTGAGCAAACTTAGGATGAAACATTTTGCAAACTATTTACGTTAAATACATTACTGAACTAGCTCAATTTTTCAAAGAGCTACTTCAACATTTATGAAGTTCTTGTTACAAAGTGTAGAGTGATTAAAACGTCTACAGCATCACAGTTGTGTCCTTTCTCTAGTTAACTGCAACTTTCTTTTTAAAAAACATCTTGGGATTTCTTTGGAATATTATGTGCAATTAAGTGTGCAGTATATACAATATATAGCGGAAATTCCCGTGTTGCGTTTTCATATCACTTCAGTGTAGAAGAAAAAAGACAAAAAGTAACAAATATACAGTTTCATAATGTTTAATTCGTCATTTTATTAGTAATAATGATACAAACCTGTTGGATTCTTTTCTTTTTTTAGATATTTAATCTTGAATAGGTATGATAGCAGAAAATGATGATGATGTTGTGTAAAAAGACTAGAATAAAATGCACCTATTAACATTTTCTAAAAGAACTATGATGTCATTTGTGCTAAATAGTATTCAGAACTCAGTCTCTAAAATAAGGAGTATTCAGTACTCAGACCGCAAATTAAGGAGTATTCAGTACTCAGCGGGGAGGGGGGTTACATCCTCTTGCATCCACTGCTTACAAGTGATTTCCAAGTGAACAGTACGAGAGAAACGTAAGGATGGAGGCCGATGTTTGGTTAAACAGCTAAATTGCTGAAGTTTATCGAGTTTATCAATCGTTAGTTTGTAAGTTCACTTTCTTTTGTTGTTCGTCATTTTTCAATCCACCGCCCGGTAGATTTGGTGCCGTTTGTAGAAACATACTATAACAGCAACCAGCGTTCGAGATCAGAGCGCGACGATGTCTTTCTATGGTTATTTCCATGACGTTCGAATCACACGTTTAAACAGCGGGTCCTCGTACAGCTTCAGATGTCCAGCGTCCTGAAATGATGAATAAACATAAAGTTTAGTTATGGTTTTGTTGGGTTTATTTGTTCACTTTTCCTTATAAAAAAGTACCATTAAAGGAACGTGAGCTAGTAATTTTGACTATAATGCACTAATTTTGCATAATTTAATTTAATGGATTAAGGACTATGGGTTATGCGAAAGTTCTGCTTTCACCTTCCCTTTTTAATCAAAGAAAAAATGATGAGACTTTAAGGTTTTGGGATATGCAGAGTTATGCTCTGTTTTCCATTTAATAAACATTAAGTAAGTAAGTAAGTAAATATTTTATTATAGTGACATGTGTATACGCAAATAACAAACATTTAATACAAATGCATAGAGAAACACCCGGCCCAACGGACCTATAAGTCACCTTATAATTATAGTTTACAAGTAGTCAACATGGTTAAACATAATAGAAAATACTGTTATGAGCTCACAATGTACAATTTACAATACAATTAAAGTTACAAAGGGTTCATTCATAAATATTATATATATTGCGATAAATAGTGTCAGTTTAGTTCAATAATTGCACCACATGTTTACAGTTACGAGTTATATAACACACTTCTTCTAAAAAGATAAGCTTTAACAAGAAATTTTACAACTTAAGTGTGCATGCAGTTCTGCTCATGCTCCCTTTTACATGATTCAATAACATGGTTCAATAATAAGGAATTTACGGGTTTTATGTAGGCTCTGCCTATACTCCCAAAATCAATTAATATATTCAAAATAATTGCATGTAGTGAATGAGAGATTGCATTACCAATTAGTGCTGGTCTGTTGATCAATACCCTGCAGTGTATACTCATATTATATGATATTATATGAATTTAACATCTAAATATTTATCAGGGAATAAATTTGCGCTTTACTGAGAGTTATGCTCTCTGTCCCATTTTTCACGTTAATATAGTGTGATATGTTTGGCGAGTTGATACTACATAAAACGCCATACAACAAACAGACAAACAAACAAACAGACAAACAAACAAGCAAACACACACAAACAAACAAACAAACAAAGCATTTGGTGTTTTCCGTAATATTATAGGGAGATTTGTTACATGTATTACAACATACTACCTTTCACAATTGTATAGTATTGTCTGTATATAAATATGTGTGTATGGTACATGTTGTTTTCATTTCATGACCTCAAAGGAGTACTGTGAGTTGTTGTAATTGAGTTACCATCATTTAAATACAGAATTCCTTTTTAATACTAGTATTAGTTATGTCTCCCTCACGAAGTGGATGAGGTGACATTGTTTTGGTGCTGTCTGTCTTTTGTCTGTCTGTCATCTGTCGTCTGTATGTCAAAACTTTGTCCGGACCAGTTCTTCTAAACGGCTGGCAGGATTTTAATGAAACCTTGCAGAAATAGTCCTTGCCTAGTTACCCATATCGTGTTTCGGTTTAATGATTTGTGGCGGATTTATGGCCCCTTATACAGAAACATTGTCCGGACTAGTTCTCCTAAACCCCTTAATGGATATCAGTGAAACTTGGCAGGGATGATTACTACCAAGCCTAGTTGCGCATACCTTCGCCATGTTTCGGTTGAATCATTTTTGGCGGAGTTATGGTCCTTTAAATGTTTTAACACGCACACATTGTCCGGACTAGTTCTCCTGAACCTCTGACCGTATTTCAACGAAACTTGGCAAGGGCGATCAGTACCAAGCCTAGTTGCGCATGTCATCGCCATGTTCCGGTTGATTGATTTTTGGCGGAGTTATGGTCCTTTAAATGTGTTAACACACACACTTTGTCCTGACTAGTTCTTCTGAAACCCTGACCGTATTTCAACGAAACTTGGCAAGGGCGATCAGTACCAAGCTTAGTTGCGCATGTCATCACCGTGTTCCGGTTGATTGATTTTTGGAGGAGTCATAGCCCTTTAACGATTTTAAAACACAAACATTGTCCAGACACGTTCTCCTGGGCCACTTTGCGGATTTCAGCGAAACTTCGCATGGATGATCAGTACCAAGCTAGTTGCACATATCATTGTGTTTCCGTTGAATGATTTTGACAGAGTTATGGCTCTTTAAAGGTTTGAATACACAAACTCTGTCGAATAGTTCTACTGAACTCCTCGCCGATTTTCAACGAAATTTAATAGGGATTATCACTACCAAGCCTAGTTGCGCATGTCTTCATCGTGTTCCAGTCAAATGATTTTTGGTGAATGTATTGCCCTTTCCACAGTGGGGGAGACATCTGTTTTTATTAAAGCAACCTCAAGTTTTATTTGCGGTTTAGCAAAGATTTTTTCCTTTTCGGATGTTATCTTGATATGAAGTAGGTAATATATTTCCTTATAAACTTTTGATCAGTAGAGTTGATTGGAGTACTAATTTATACGTATTTTTATATATTACCAGAGCTGCAGACAGACCTTATCAGTCTATACGAGAAAACGTTTATCAAGGTAGCCGAAAATGATCTCCTGCAGGAAGAAGCAAATACAGGTATAAACGATATTTATGTCGAACCTTGTATGAAAAAACTGAATCTAGAACAAACCAAGCTGAACACAACTCGAGTCGACTCGTTGCAAAAATCAAGCCGTGATGAGGCAGAAGAAATAGCAATTGATACTTACAACGACATATTCTACAACAGAACAAAGCCGTGCAGAAACATTTATATCAGCGGTGATGCTGGACTTGGAAAAAGCGCATTGTGTCAAAAAATGATTTCAGTATGGTGTATGTGTCACACAAGATATCGCGAAAGTTCAATGTTTCAGAAAGTCATTTACAAGTTTCTAAAAAACAGATCAGAAAATGAAGATGTCATGCGGAAATTTGAACTGTTATGTTACATTCCTTTAAGAAATTTCACATCGTATGGGAACATAGAAGAAATGATTTTAAAATCGTTACCGCAAAAGGATAGTCACGCTGACGTACTGTCCTTCATGTTACAGAACGAAAGCGAAAAGTGTCTCATCATCTTGGATGGTCTGGATGAATGGTTTCCACCAACACACTACCAGCCCTCACCATTCATCACTGACGGACTTCCGGGCAGAAAGATAAACAATTGCACAATTGTAACAACAACCAGACCATGGAAACTGGAAGTCCTGAGACTGAAGTCATCAGAAGTGGATCAGCAGATTAAATTGTCTGGTATTGGTAACGTATCGTCTGTTAAACTTGTGCGTTCAATGGTTTCAATTTTAAATAAAAAAACACGGCAAAACAAGTTTGCTATGGATTTTATTTGGGAGTTAGAGAAGAAAAACATAACGGAAGTCATGACTGTTCCTGTAATATTGAAGCAACTCGTATGTTTGTGGTACGACAACAAACCTCTGGGAGAGTCTCAGTGTATTACTTACAGTGGGATGATCAGTCTACTGTTTGAGCTAGCCGAACAGAAGCTTGCAGATAATGAGGACATTCCGAAATTAAAACAAGTATGGTCTGAGTCTAATATACAGCTACCTAAATGTTTCAATGAAAAAGCAGCGTGTCAACAGTTTAGACCACTCTTGCATTCTCTGGGCCGTCTGGCATTTAAAACACTGTTCAACGTTGACCCAGCGTCCTCACTCGTGTTCGAAAGGTCAGTTGCCGAGATGTATGGATTGCTATCGATTGATATAGACATTTGTCTCAAAATGGGAATCTTGACACAGAGCAAAGTAACCCTAGACTGCACATCACGAATGAAGAGCCTGTCATTTTTGCATAAAACGTTCCAGGAATTTCTAGCTGCAATGTTTGTTTCACTGAATTCTGAAGAGTTTGACGCAATCATTAAAGAGATATTTAGCATCTGCAACTCAGTAGACCATGTTCTAGAGATGTCAAAAGTGTTTGTTTTTGTCAGTGGCATGAATCCCGAAGCTGCACAAAGACTATTTAAACACATCCGCGATGTCACCTCCAAGGATCCTCTTTCAGATGAATACATACAGAGTATCACAAGAACTGGCGTGTATTTTTACAGAGCAGCCGATCCTTCCAAAGCAGCAGGGAAGGCTTTAACGCAGATACAGGATACCATTCTTGACTGTGTGAAGGAAAGTTCCGACAATGGCTATGAACATATAAGACCCCAGGTTGAGCATGTTTTTATCACAGATACAGTCAAGAATCCGGAATGCTTAATTTGCTCAAACATCAACATAAGTAGCATATGCATGGAATGTAGTTTACCCAAAGAAGTCGATGAGCATTTTATGCACGCAGATTGTCTTAAAAAACTACGCATTAAGATGAGCGATGAGGATGATTTAGGCATTATGTCTACTCTGGTGTCCAAGTGCAAGAGTACTTTAACCACAATAGAATTGCTAGGATCTTCGAAAAGCGTAATGCGTTTGAACCTACTAGAAGTATTTCCTACCATTCTATACGATGTTGACCACCTGAGTGCCATCAGCCTGGGTTATATCGAGCTGACACACGAACAGATAGAAGGCTTGATGTCATACCTGTCACAGGCCACACTGATGAAGAATATAGGCCTAGATCATATAGACTGTAGTACCCATGAGTACGTCTGTGGTTACCAGTTAGATTTATCCGGCCTGCATCAACTACAACACCTTAGTTTAGATACGTTACCTGTGGACGGCTTGAATGTGCACAACACACAGCTACAGTCTTGCTATGCCTCGTACTTATATATACCTGCTGCTGACTCTGTACTGACGCGTCTCCAGGCGGCTCCAAAACTACAACACCTGAATATAGATAGTATACTAGATGCAGCACTTGTTGTGGCAACTCTGCCTACTCTAGTACATCTACAGAATTTTGTCATTGGATCGGTAGATTTTGGTAAACTTGACCTGAAACTATCTCCTGAGATGGTGAACCTGAAACGTGTAACATTGTTCTGGGTTACCATGACAAGTGAATCATGTATTGGCTTCATTGCCAGTATACCATATACACAACACCCAGTAAATGTTCAACTTAGATGTATGTACAAAGCATCAAAGAAGAAGGTTAGGCACTACATCAAATCATGCTCGAGATTTTATTTGGCGGAGTGTGATGATGGCAAATATGGTTGGGATATAAGGTTTTATTTACGTTGAATACAAACTGCATGTCCACTACATATGATGTGGAAACAAAAACTGCATGTCCAAACTACATATGATGTGAAAATAAACGGATCATAAACAATGTGCTATATTAAAGGGACACGCGGCAATCTTGAAGTTTGTATCAAGCATTAAAATTAGCGCCTCGATTTGTTAATCCAGTATTTTACAGTGAAAATGTCAAAATAACTCCAAAATGTGTGTAACTTAAAAAAACAAAAACATATATATCATTAGAAGCCTGATGACCTAGATATTTTTTTACTTGTTTTGAAAGAAATGTCATATACAAGTTTTAAAAAAAGTTGAGCATTAGAACATACTTTTTCTTTTAATTTGAATTAATCTTGTAAAAAAGGGGTGGGGTACAGTCCATTTTTGTTGTTTTTTAAAGTAAAAAGACGAATGATGAGTACAATTGTTTGTGTATGTTTTGAAAAATATAGAGGATCTTACATGAGTATTCATTCATTATTGAATTTATTAAACGAGTTGGCAAAATGATATAATGCGAGGCTCTTGCCGAGCATTATATCATTTTTGCTAACGAGTTTAATACATTCAATAATGAATGAGAACGAATGTTAGATTCTATTTATCACATAGCTCATATATCGACTTTTATTGCATTTTGCATGTCGCTTTAACACGCGAAACGTGAGTATTCATTCATTATTGAATTTATTAAACGAGTTGGCAAAATGATATAATGCGAGGCTCTTGCCGAGCATTATATCATTTTTGCTAACGAGTTTAATACATTCAATAATGAATGAGAACGAATGTTAGATTCTATTTATCACATAGCTCATATATCGACTTTTATTGCATTTTGCATGTCGCTTTAACACGCGAAACCGACATAAACCGTGGGACTTGGATCATAGTCATTATCAATTTGTTTTGACAGCATGTACAAGGCTCATTTGCATACTTATATAACTAGTTATATATCGAAAATATAGAATGGTGTTATTCCACTCCCACACCATAAGAAATGTGATAAATGTATATATGCAATCGAAAATTAATTGCTGTTTTTCAATAAATGCAATGTTATGCAAAAAACTATTGTGAAAATGTTAAATGACTCTATTTGTCCTAGTTTTATCTCAAAGATTGCTCTGTGCCCCTTTAAAGATTGTTCTTTTGAGAGAACATAGAGATTATTTTTTCCAAAGAACATATAAATGAGATAGAGGGTGGAAGAAACAAAACACGCCTACCATGACGTGAAGGATATCCTTATCAGCCCAGCATGTTTGTACTCTTAATCTGGGCCTATTTATTAAATTTTAAATCAGTTGTGTATATGTTTATCCAAAATATTTATCTTCGTTGAACGTTCAAATGACGTTGAAGTTTTCAACACTTTATTGGCGTCATGGCTCTACGTCACAGTTAGTTATTTCTGTTTATTAAATTTTTATCGGTGAAAGACTGGGATTTTTCAGTGAAAGAGTATTCATAATCGCTAAATATTGATAACTAACTATAAACAGAAAAATAACTAACTGTGACGTTGAGTTATGACGTCAAAAAAGTGTTGCTGACGTCGACGTCATCTGCTGAAAACGTTCAATAAAGCGAATAATTCTGGTTAAAATCATGCATAAACTTATTTAAGATGTAATAAATAGATTATTTAACTGCTGTGTACGTTTATAGGGAAATCCTTTACTCGATGGTAGGAGTGTTTTGTTTTTACTAACTCGCATACGATCGTTCGCGAAAAGAACCACACGTCTACCATCTCGTGAAGTATTTCCATACAATCGATCCCAGCAGTTAATAATCTCTATTTATTAAATTTCTATGGGTGAAAGACTGGGATTTTCTAGTGAAAAAATATTCATAATCGCTTAATATTAATAACTAATTCCGAACATAAAAATAGCCATCTGTGACGTTAAGGCATGACGTCAGTAAAGTGTTGCTGAGGCGCCGATGTCATCCGCCGATAACGTTCAATAAAGCGAATAATTCCGGTTAAAATCATGCATAAACTGATTTAAGATGTAATAAATAGATTATTTAACTGCTGAGTACGTTTATAGGGAAATCCTTCACTCGATGGTAGGAGTGTTTTGTTTTTACTAACTCGCATACGATCGTTCGCGAAAAGAACCACACGTCTACCATTTCGTGAAGGAGTGTTTTGTTTTTACTAACTCGCATACGATCGTTTGCGAAAAGAACCACACGTCTACCTTCTCGTGAAGGATTTCCATACAATCGATCCAAGCAGTTAATAATCTCTATTTATTAAATTTCTATGGGTGAAAGACGGGACTTTCCAGTGAAAAAATATTCATAATCGCTTAATATTAATAACTAATTCCGAACATAAAAATAACCAACTGTGACGTTAAGGCATGACGTCAGTTAAGTGTTGCTGACGTCGGCGTCATCCGCCGATAATGTTCAATAAAACGAAACAAAATCGGTTAAAATCATGCACTAAGTGATCTAAAATGTAATAAATAGAATATTTAACTGCTGGGTTCGTTTGTATGTACATCCTTCACGAGATGGTAGGCGTGTTTAGTTCCTCACTCTTATTTGCTCATTCGTGAAAATAACTACACGCCTTTCATCTAATGAAAGATTCCCTATAATAAAATCCAACAGTTAAATAATATCATTGAAAGAAAATTCATAATCGCTAAATATTAAAATCTCCGGACACAAAAGTTACTGTAACTAACTGTGACGTTGAGTCATGACGTAAATACAGAGTCGTTGACGTCGACGTCGTCCGTCGTTACAAGTCGACGTCGTCCGTCGAATAAGTTTAGCAAAGCAAAACATTTCGGTTATCAAACATAAACTGATTTAAAATGTAAAACATATGTTAGTTAACTGCATTGTTTGATTATAGGGGAATCCATCACTAGATGTTAGGCGTGTTTTGTTACGCTAGTTCGTGAAAAGAATCACACACCTCCCATCGACTGAAAGAGTTCAATATATTCGATCCCAGCATTTAAATAATCGCTATTTTCGGAAGAAGTTATTAAAATAATGAATATTCTTACACTGAGAAATCCTGATATTTAACCCATAGAAATGTTATATTTCACCAAACACATCAAGCGATTATAGAAAATATCTGAGAATGAGTGTTAAAGTCCTGGACTTTTTTTTCAATATTAGGCGTGTTTTCTGTTTGTTTACAGTTGGAAGTAATGTCTTACTAATTATGTTGTATATGCTTTTACTACCCGATAATATCTTAAATATATTGATGTAATAGGTTTCAAAATGAAATGTAACACACAATGAACCCGGTATTAATTTTTGGTCTATAGTTTTGCCATTAAATAAAACAAAGTATCTGCTGCAAACAATGCATCGACTTCTCAGTAATAATAGTACTGTCTTGTACTTCATTAATCTGAGTAGTTACGAATTATGTAGCATTATAATAACATGTACTCGATTACTGTGAGTACTAATTATACTAGATCTAGTACAATCTACACACATGTCAGGTGCAACGATTCTGCTACTCAATAATGATAGTACTGACTTGTACTCGATAACTGTGAGTACTAATTATACTAGATCTATTACAATCTACACACATGTCAGGTGTAACGATTCTGCTACTCAATAATGATAGTACTGACTTGTACTCGATTACTGTGAGTACTAATTATACTAGATCTAGTACAATCTACACACATGTCAGGTGTAACGATTCTGCTACTCAATAATGATAGTACTGACTTGTACTCGATTACAGTGAGTACTAATTATACTAGATCTAGTACAATCTACACACATGTCAGGTGTAACGATTCTGCTACTCAATAATGATAGTACTGACTTGTACTCGATTACTCTGAGTACTAATTATACTAGATCTAGTACAATCTACACACATGTCAGGTGTAACGATTCTGCTACTCAATAATGATAGTACTGACTTGTACTCGATTGCTCTGAGTACTAGTTATTCTAGATCTAGCACAATCTACACACATGTCAGGTGTAACGATTCTGCTACTCAAGAATGATAGTACGGACTTGTACTCGATTGCTCTGAGTACTAATTATACTAGATCTAGTACAATATACACACATGTCAGGTGTAACGATTCTGCTACTCAATAATGATAGTACTGACTTGTAATCGATTACTCTGAGTACTAATTATACTATATCTAGTACAATCTACACACATGTCAGGTGTAACGATTCTGCTTCTCAATAATGATAGTACTGATTTGTACTCGATTGCTCTGAGTACTAATTATTCTAGATCTAGCACAATCTACACACATGTCAGGTGTAAAGATTCTGCTACTCAAGAATGATAGTACTGACTTGTACTCGATTGCTCTGAGTACTAATTATACTAGATCTAGTACAATCTACACACATGTCAGGTTTAACGATTCTGCTACTCAATAATGATAGTACTGACCTGTACTCGATTACTCGGACTACTAATTATACTAGATCTAGTACAATCTACACACATGTCAGGTGTAACGATTCGGCTACTCGATAATGATAGTACTGACTTGTACTCCATTACTCTGAGTACTAATTATACTAGATCTAGTACAATCTACACACATGTCAGGTTTAACGATTCTGCTACTCAATAATGATAGTACTGACTTGTACTCGATTACTCGGACGACTAATTATACTAGATCTAGTACAATCTACACACATGTCAGGTGAAAAGATTCGGCTACTCAATAATGATAGGACTGACTTGTACTCGATTACTCCGAGTACTAATTATACCAGATCTACTACAATCTACACACATGTCAGGTGTAATGATTCTGCTAATCAATAATGACAGTATTGACTTGTACTCGACTACTCTGAGTACTAATTATACTAGATCTAGTACAATCTACACACATGTCAGGTGTAACGATTCTGCTACTCAATAGTGATAGTACTGACTTGTTCACGATTGCTCTGAGTACTAGTTATACTAGATCTAGTACAATATACACACATGTCAGGTGTAACGATTCTGCTACTCAATAATGATAGTACTGACTTGTTCACGATTTCTCTGAGTACTTATTATACTAGATCTAGTACAATATACACACATGTCAGGTGTAACGATTCTGCTACTCAATAATGATAGTACTGACTTGTACTCGATTACTCGGACTACTAATTATACTAGATCTAGTACAATATACACACATGTCAGGTGTAACTATTCTGCTACTCAATAATGATAGTACTGACTTGTACTCGATTACTGTGAGTACTAATTATACTAGATCTAGTACAATATACACACATGTCAGGTTTAACGATTCTGCTACTCAATAATGATAGTACTGACTTGTACTCGATTACTCGGACTACTAATTATTCTAGATCTAGTACAATATACACACATGTCAGGTTTAACGATTCTGCAACTCAATAATGATAGTACTGACTTGTACTCGATTACTCGGACTACTAATTATACTAGATCTAGTACAATATACACACATGTCAGGTGCAATGATTCTGCTACTCAATAATGATAGTACTGACTTGTACTCGATTACTCGGACTACTAATTATACTAGATCTAGTACAATCTACACACATGTCAGGTGTAACGATTCTGCTACTCAATAATGATAGTACTGACTTGTACTCGATTACTCGGACTACTAATTATACTAGATCTAGTACAATATACACACATGTCAGGTGTAACGATTCTGCTACTCAATAATGATAGTATTGACTTGTACTCGATTACTGTGAGTACTAATTTTACTAGATCTAGTACAATCTACACACATGTCAGGTTTAACGATTCTGCTACTCAATAATGATAGTACTGACTTGTACTCGATTACTCGGATTACTAATTATACTAGATCTAGTACAATCTACACACATGTCAGGTGTAACGATTCGGCTACTCAATAATGATAGTACTGACTTGTACTCGATAACTGTGAGTACTAATTATACTAGATCTAGTACAATCTACACACATGTCAGGTGTAACGATTCTACTACTCAATAATGATAGTACTGACTTGTACTCAATTACTCTGAGTACTAATTATACTAGATCTAGTACAATCTACACACATGTCAGGTGTAACGATTCTACTACTCAATAATGATAGTACTGACTTGTACTCGATAACTCGGAGTACTAATTATACTATATCTAGCACAATCTACATACATGTCAGGTGTAACGATTCTGTTACTCAATAATGATAGTACTGACTTGTACTCGATAACTGTGAGTACTAATTATACTAGATCTAGTACAATCTACAAACATGTCAGGTGTAACGATTCTACTACTCAATAATGATAGTACTGACTTGTACTCGATTACTGTTAGTACTAATTATACTAGATCTAGTACAATCTACACACATGTCATGTGTAACGATTCTGCTACTCAATAATGATAGTACTGACTTGTACTCGATTACTCGGAGTACTAATTATACTAGATCTAGTACAATCTACACACATGTCAGGTGTAACGATTCTGCTACTCAATAATGATAGTACTGACTTGTACTCGATTACTCTGACTACTAATTATACTAGATCTAGTACAATCTATACACATGTCAGGTGTAATGATTCTACTACTCAATAGTGATAGTACTGACTTGTACTCGATTACTCTGAATACAAATTATACTAAATCTAGTACAATCTACACACATGTCAGGTGTAACGATTCTACTACTCAATAATGATAGTACTGACTTGTACTCGATTACTCTGAGTACTAATTATACAAGATCTAGTACAATCTACACACATGTCAGGTGTAACGATTTTGCTACTCAATAATGATAGTACTGACTTGTACTCGATTACTCTGAGTACTAATTATACTAGATCTAGTACAACCTATACACATGTCAGGTGTAACGATTCTACTACTCAATAATGATAGTACTGACTTGTACTCGATTACTCGTACTACTAATTATACTAGATCTAGTACAATATACACACATGTCAGGTGCAATGATTCTGCTACTCAATAATGATAGAACTGACTTGTACTCGATTACTCGGACTACTAATTATACTAGATCTAGTACAATCAACACACATGTCAGTTGTAACGATTCTGCTACTCAATAATGATAGTACTGACTTGTACTCGATTACTCGGACTACTAATTATACTAGATCTAGTACAATATACACACATGTCAGGTGTAACGATTCTGCTACTCAATAATGATAGTATTGACTTGTACTCGATTACTGTGAGTACTAATTTTACTAGATCTAGTACAATCTACACACATGTCAGGTTTAACGATTCTGCTACTCAATAATGATAGTACTGACTTGTACTTGATTACTCGGACTACTAATTATACTAGATCTAGTACAATCTACACACATGTCAGGTGTAACGATTCGGCTACTCAATAATGATAGTACTGACTTGTACTCGATAACTGTGAGTACTAATTATACTAGATCTAGTACAATCTACACACATGTCAGGTGTAACGATTCTACTACTCAATAATGATAGTACTGACTTGTACTCAATTACTCTGAGTACTAATTATACTAGATCTAGTACAAACTACACACATGTCAGGTGTAACGATTCTACTACTCAATAATGATAGTACTGACTTGTACTCGATTACTCGGAGTACTAATTATACTAGATCTAGCACAATCTACATACATGTCAGGTGTAACGATTATGTTACTCAATAATGATAGTACTGACTTGTACTCGATAACTGTGAGTACTAATTATACTAGATCTAGTACAATCTACAAACATGTCAGGTGTAACGATTCTACTACTCAATAATGATAGTACTGACTTGTACTCGATTACTCTGAGTACTAATTATACTAGATCTAGTACAATCTACACACATGTAAGGTGTAACGATTCTACTACTCAATAATGATAGTACTGACTTGTACTCGATTACTCTGAGTACTAATTATACTAGATCTAGTACAATCTACACACATGTCAGGTGTAACGATTTTGCTACTCAATAATGATAGTACTGACTTGTACTCGATTACTCTGAGTACTAATTATACTAGATCTAGTACAACCTAGACACATGTCAGGTGTAACGATTCTACTACTCAATAATGATAGTACTGACTTGTACTCGATAACTGTGAGTACTAATTATACTAGATCTAGTACAATCTACAAACATGTCAGGTGTAACGATTCTACTACTCAATAATGATAGTACTGACTTGTACTCGATTATTCTGAGTACTAATTATACTAGATCTAGTACAATCTACACACATGTCAGGTGTAATGATTCTACTACTCAATAATGATAGTACTGACTTGTACTCGATTACTCGGAGTACTAATTATACTAGATCTAGTACAATCTACACACATGTCAGGTGTAACGATTCTGCTACTCAATAATGATAGTACTGACTTGTACTCGATTACTCTGAGTACTAATTATACTAGATCTAGTGCAATCTACACACATGTCAGGTGTAATGATTCTACTACTCAATAGTGATAGTACTGACTTGTACTCGATTACTCTGAATACTAATTATACTAGATCTAGTACAATCTACACACATGTAAGGTGTAACGATTCTACTACTCAATAATGATAGTACTGACTTGTACTCGATTACTCTGAGTACTAATTATACTAGAGCTAGTACAATCTACACACATGTCAGGTGTAACGATTTTGCTACTCAATAATGATAGTACTGACTTGTACTCGATTACTCTGAGTACTAATTATACTAGATCTAGTACAACCTACACACATGTCAGGTGTAACGATTCTACTACTCAATAATGATAGTACTGACTTGTACTCGATTACTCGGACTACTAATTATACTAGATCTAGTACAATATACACACATGTCAGGTGCAATGATTCTGCTACTCAATAATGATAGTACTGACTTGTACTCGATTACTCGGACTACTAATTATACTAGATCTAGTACAATCTACACACATGTCAGGTGTAACGATTCTGCTACTCAATAATGATAGTACTGACTTGTACTCGATTACTCGGACTACTAATTATACTAGATCTAGTACAATATACACACATGTCAGGTGTAACGATTCTGCTACTCAATAATGATAGTATTGACTTGTACTCGATTACTGTGAGTACTAATTTTACTAGATCTAGTACAATCTACACACATGTCAGGTTTAACGATTCTGCTACTCAATAATGATAGTACTGACTTGTACTCGATTACTCAGACTACTAATTATACTAGATCTAGTACAATCTACACACATGTCAGGTGTAACGATTCGGCTACTCAATAATGATAGTACTGACTTGTACTCGATAACTGTGAGTACTAATTATACTAGATCTAGTACAATCTACACACATGTCAGGTGTAACGATTCTACTACTCAATAATGATAGTACTGACTTGTACTCAATTACTCTGAGTACTAATTATACTAGATCTAGTACAATCTTCACACATGTCAGGTGTAACGATTCTACTACTCAATAATGATAGTACTGACTTGTACTCGATTACTGTTAGTACTAATTATACTAGATCTAGTACAATCTACACACATGTCATGTGTAACGATTCTGCTACTCAATAATGATAGTACTGACATGTACTCGATTACTGTGAGTACTAATTATACTAGATCTAGTAAAATCTACACACATGTCAGGTGTAACGATTCTGCTACTCAATAATGATAGTACTGACTTGTACTCGATTACTCGGAGTACTAATTATACTAGATCTAGCACAATCTACATACATGTCAGGTGTAACGATTCTGTTACTCAATAATGATAGTACTGACTTGTACTCGATAACTGTGAGTACTAATTATACTAGATCTAGTACAATCTACAAACATGTCAGGTGTAACGATTCTACTACTCAATAATGATAGTACTGACTTGTACTCGATTACTCTGAGTACTAATTATACTAGATCTAGTACAATCTACACACATGTCAGGTGTAATGATTCTACTACTCAATAATGATAGTACTGACTTGTACTCGATTACTCTGAGTACTAATTATACTAGATCTAGTACAATCTACACACATGTCAGGTGTAACGATTCTGCTACTCAATAATGATAGTACTGACTTGTACTCGATTACTCTGAGTACTAATTATACTAGATCTAGTACAATCTACACACATGTCAGGTGTAATGATTCTACTACTCAATAGTGATAGTACTGACTTGTACTCGATTACTCTGAATACTAATTATACTAGATCTAGTACAATCTACACACATGTAAGGTGTAACGATTCTACTACTCAATAATGATAGTACTGACTTGTACTCGATTACTCTGAGTACTAATTATACTAGATCTAGTACAATCTACACACATGTCAGGTGTAACTATTTTGCTTCTCAATAATGATAGTACTGACTTGTACTCGATTACTCTGAATACTAATTATACTAGATCTAGTACAATCTACACACATGTAAGGTGTAACGATTCTACTACTCAATAATGATAGTACTGACTTGTACTCGATTACTCTGAGTACTAATTATACTAGATCTAGTACAACCTACACACATGTCAGGTGTAACGATTCTACTACTTATAATGATAGTTCTGACTTGTACTCGATTACTCTGAGTACTAATTATACTAGATCTAGTACAATCTACACACATGTCAGGTGTAACGATTCTGCTACTCAAGAATGATAGTACTGACTTGTACTCGATTACTCCGCGTACTAATTATACTAAATCTAGTACAATCTACACACATGTCAGGTGTAACGATTCTGCTACTCAATAATGATAGTACTGGCTTGTACTCGATTAATCCGCGTACTAATTATACTAGATCTAGTACAATCTACACACATGTCAGGTGTAACGATTCTGCTACTCAATAATGATAGTACTGACTTGTACTCGATTACTCCGAGTACTAATTATACTAGGTCTAGTACAATCTACACACATGTCAGGTATAACGATTCTGCTACTCAATAATGATAGTACTGACGTGTACTCCATTACTCTGAGTACTAATTATACTAGATCTAGTACAATCTACACACATGTCAGGTGTAACGATTCTGCTACTCAATAATGATAGTACTGACTTGTACTCGATTACTGTGAGTACTAATTATACTAGATATAGTACAATCTACACACATGTCAGGTGTAACGATTCTACTACTCAATAATGATAGTACTGACTTGTACTCGATTACTCTGAGTACTAATTATACTAGATCTAGTACAATCTACACACATGTCAGGTGTAACGATTCTGCTACTCAATAATGATAGTACTGACTTGTACTCGATTACTCTGAGTACTAAGTATACTAGATCTAGTACAATCTACACACATGCCAGGTGTAACGATTCTGCTACTCAATAAAAATAGTACTGACTTGTACTCGATTACTGTGAGTACTAATTATACTAGATCCAGTACAATCTACACACATGCCAGGTGTTACGATCCTGCTACTCAATAATGATAGTACTGACGTGTACTCCATTACTCTGAGTACTAATTATACTAGATCTAGTACAATCTACACACATGTCAGGTGTAACGATTCTGCTACTCAATAATGATAGAACTGACTTGTCCTCGATTATACTAGATCTAGTACAATCTACACACATGTCAGGTGTAACGATTCTGCTACTCAATAATGATAGTACTGACTTGTACTCGATTACTGTGATTACTAATTATACTAGATCTAGTACAATCTACACACATGTCAGGTGGAACGATTCTGCTACTCAATAATGATAGTACTGACTTGTACTCGATTACTGTGAGTACTAATTATACCAGATCTAGTACAATCTACACACATGTCAGGTGTAACGATTCTGCTACTCAATAATGATAGTACTGACTTGTACTCGATTAATCCGAGTACTAATTATACTAGATATAATACAATCTACACACATGTCAGGTGTAACGATTCTGCTACTCAATAATGATAGTACTGACTTGTACTGGATTACTGTGAGTACTAATTATACTAGATCTAGTACAATCTACACACATGTCATGTGTAACGATTCTGCTACTCAATAATGATAGTACTGACATGTACTCGATTACTGTGAGTACTAATTATACCAGATCTAGTACAATCTACACACATGTCAGGTGTAATGATTCTGCTACTCAATAATGATAGTACTGACTTGTACTCGATTAATCCGAGTACTAATTATACTAGATCTAGTACAATCTACACACATGTCATGTGTAACGATTCTGCTACTCAATAATGATAGTACTGACATGTACTCGATTACTGTGAGTACTAATTATACTAGATCTAGTACAATCTACACACATGTCAGGTGTAACGATTCTGCTACTCAATAATGATAGTACTGACTTGTACTCGATTACTGTGAGTACTAATTATACCAGATCTAGTACAATCTACAAACATGTCAGGTGTAACGATTCTGCTACTCAATAATGATAGTACTGACATGTACTCGATAACTGTGAGTACTAATTATAATAGACCTAGTACAATCTACACACATGTCAGGTGTAACGATTCTGCTACTCAATAATGATAGTACTGACTTTTACTCGATTAATCCGAGTACTAATTATACCAGATATTGTACAATCTACACACATGTCAAGTATAACGATTCTGCTACTCAATAATGATAGTACTGACTTGTACTCGATTACTCCGAGTACTAATTATACTAGGTCTAGTACAATCTACACACATGTCAGGTGTAACGATTCTGCTACTCAATAATGATAGTACTGACTTGTACTCGATTACTGTGAGTACTAATTATACCAGATCTAGTACAATCTACACACATGTCAGGTGTAACGATTCTGCTACTCAATAATGATAGTACTGACTTTTACTCGATTACTGTGAGTACTAATTATACTAGATCTAGTACAATCTACACACATGTCAGGTGTAACGATTCTGCTACTCAATAATGATAGTACTGACTTGTACTCGATTACTGTGAGTACTAATTATACTAGATCTAGTACAATCTACACACATGTCAGGTGTAACGATTCTACTACTCAATAATGATAGTACTGACTTGTACTCGATTACTGTGAGTACTAATTATACTAGATCTAGTACAATCTACACACATGTCAGGTGTAACGATTCTACTACTCAATAATGATAGTACTGACTTGTACACGATTACTCCGAGTACTAGTTATACCAGATCTAGTACAATGTACACACATGTCAAGTATAACGATTCTGCTACTCAATAATGATAGTACTGACTTGTACTCGATTACTGCGAGTACTAATTATACCAGGTCTAGTACAATCTACACACATGTCAGGTGTAACGATTCTGATACTCAATAATGATATTACTGACTTGTACTCGATTACTCCGAGTACTAATTATACTAGGTCTAGTACAATCTACACACATGTCAGGTGTAACGATTCTGCTACTCAATAATGGTAGTACTGACTTGTACTCGATTACTCCGAGTACTAATTATACTAGATCTAGTACAATCTACACACATGTCAGGTGTAACGATTCTGCTACTCAATAATGATAGTACTGACTTGTACTCGATTACTGTGGGTACTAATTATACTAGATCTAGTACAATCTACACACATGTCAGGTGTAACGATTCTGCTACTCAATAATGATAGTACTGACATGTACTCGATTACTGTGAGTACTAACTATACTAGATCTAGTACAATCTACACACATGTCAAGTATAACGATTCTGCTACACACTTATGGCTAATACTCGACTTGTATTTAATAAAATATCAGTTTACACACAGTAGAAAATGTTTACATATTTTGCCAGTCAATGTTAAGTGTGCTGAAGGCAATGCTGCCAAGCAATGTTAAGTGTGCTGAAGGCAATGCTGCCAAGCAATGTTAAGCGTGCTGACGGATATGTTGCCAAGCAATGTTATGTGTGCTGAAGGCTATGTTGCCAAGCAATGTTAAGTGTGCTGAAGGCAATGCTGCCAAGCAATATTAAGTGTGCTAAAGGATATGATGTCAAGCAATGTTAAGTGTGCTGAAGATTAACAGTAAATGTTAAGTGTGCGGAAGGCAGTGTTGACAGTAAATGTTAAGTATTCTAAAAGATATGTTGCCAGTTAATGTCAAATGTTCTGAATGTCAAGTTGCCAGGCAATGTTAAGTGTGCAGAAGGATATTTTGTCAAGCAATGTTAAGTGTGCTGAAGGTTATGTTAACAGTCAAGTTGCCAGGCAATGTTAAGAGTTTTGAAGGCTCTGTAACATATCAATATTAAGAGCTGAAGGCTATGTTACCAGTAAATGTTAAAAGTGCATAGGCTTATTGTCCCAGCCAGGCAATGTTAAGCGTGCTGAAGGTTATGGTGCCACTCAATATTAAATGTGCTGAAGGCTATGTTTCCAGTCAATATTAAGTGTGCTGAAGGCTTTGCCACCAGTCAATGTTAAGTGTGCTGGAGGCTATGTTGCCAGTCAATATTACGTATGATGAAGGTTATGTTACCAGTCAATATTAAGTGTGCTGAAGGCTATGTTTCCAGTCAATATTAAGTGTGCTGAAGGCTTTGCCACCAGTCAATGTTAAGTGTGCTGAAGGATATGTTGCCAGTAATTATTAAATGTGCTGAAGGCTGTGTTGCCAGTTAATATTTAGTAATGTTGGTGAAATATAATCAAGAATTATAAAAATGTAAAAAATGTTTGCTTTAAACTGTTATGTTACTTAATATTAATGAGTACAAATGCAAGTAATGTCGAACAATAAACGGGACAGTGCGAGTTTTTAAAACTTCGAGATTTGCCGTGTTTCCCTTTAAGTTTAAAATGTACAATACGCACCTAGATTTAGATGACAATACAAACGAATATAAATGAATAAACATGGAACATAACTGACAATATATGACATATAAATATAAATAACAAAATATGGACTGAATATGAATGGGTCAATATTATGAGTATCAATGGGCACTTATGGAATATTTCAACGTTTGACTTGCCAAACAAAATAACCATAGCCGTCAGTATTTCCATCATACCTTTAAACGGCGTTCTACGTTTACAGTTACTTACATGTACATGAACATTGACATGGTGTAGACTGGACTGATACTTGAATGTTGTTTGTATTATGTTGTAATATGTAAATATGTTACTGAATTTTAAGTGAATAAATACTATATACTATTGTTTTCTGTCTATTACCTATTTTTAAAACACCAGAAACAGTTGCGGCATTTGAATGTTGATATCGATGAAAGCTCAGACGAGTTTTGAAAGCCAGCTATATTGGATAGGTAACACCAGAGTTATTTCTTGAATAATGTCATATTGTACCTTGCCAACATTCTAGAACCACCATTAAGCTTGTGATCTTTACCAAACTTACACAGAAGTTATATATACATAAGATCTCAAATGAGTTAACTGTCCTTAATTTGGCAAACATGCATAATTGTGCCTTGTGCCCCTGTATTTTTTATCTGATCTTAACCAGACTTACACAGTACACTTAGTTGTATATACATAAGATCTCGAACGAGTTCTTGAGCCAGTCATATTCGATTGTTAACAGTTTAATTATCTGGCCTTGAATTGGCAAAAAAAAGGTATAATTTTGCCTTTTGGATACTCTAGCCCCTACATTTTTAGATCACCTGAGCCGAAGGCTCAAGGTGATCTATTGGGATCGCTCTTCGTCCGTCGTCGTCGTCCGCCCGTCGTCCGTTGTCCGTCGTTAACTTTTCTTCAGTCGACTTCTCCTCAGAAACCGTTTGGCTAATTTTGACCAAACTTCACATGGATGATCCTTAGATAAATGCTTTTTAGATTGGTTAAATTTAGGTCAGCGCTACATCCAAGATGGCCGCCATTACCATATATGGTCGAAACCTTAAACAAGAGGCCCAAGAGGGCCTGTGGACTCTCTACTGGCTAACATGGATCTTATAACATCAATGAAGCGAGAGACTGCCATTTTACGTGTTTTTTTTAAAGTTTTGGGCAAAATACAGCTTTTTAACTAAATCAAGGGCCATAACTAAAGAATCTGGTAAAGTTTGGTAAAGATCTGGCCTGGAATTCACCAACCATTCTTCAAACTATTCTTAGACTTGAGTTCAAGTACTGAAAACTCGTTCACAAATATTTCCATGACTTTCAAAGATAAACAATCGTAAGAAGTTGGTATTTATTAGTATGCATCATATTTATACATAGCAGCTTATATAAATATTTGTGATTGAAATTTGCATACTTGAGCTTAAGTCTAAGAATATTCTTAAGAATGGTTGGTGAATTCAAGGCCAAATGAAAAATGAAGGCCCTACCGTATTAACAAGGCAAAATATAGCATTTTTAACTAAATCAAGAGCCATAACTTCTCTGTTACTGGTCCGACTGGTCCAACAAAGAGCTAAAAAAAAAAAAAAAACTAAGAGAATTAAATTTAAAAAAAAAAAAAAAAAAAAAAAAAAAAAAAAATAGAATTAAAAATTAAAAAAAGAAAGTCAGAAAATCTGGTAAAGTTTGGCAAAATGAAGGCACTATCGTATGATGAGGCAAATATTAGCATTTTTAACAAAATCAAGGGTCATAACTCCGCTGTTACTGGTCCGATCTGGCCCCAGGTTACATTTGGCCCCGCCCCAAGGGTCACATGTTTTACATAGACATGTATAGGGAAAAACTTAAAAAATCTTCTTCTCTGAAACTGCAAGAGCCAAAGGTTTAATATTTTGCATTTTTTGTAAGCTTATGGTTCTCTACCAATTTTGTTCAAATGGTGACCCTGGGGTCACATCTGGCCCCGCCCCGGGGGTCACAGTTTTACATATGCTTGTATAGGGAAAAACTGAGAAAAAAATCTTCTTCTCTGGAACTGCAAGAGCCAGAGGTTTAATGTTTTGCGGTCAATCAAGGTGGGCAATTGATTCAAAATGTCTGGTAAGAATAACTGATGGTAAAAATCATGAAAAAATGTGTCTGTTAAGAATCGATAATAAATATATATATATATATATATATATATGGTTTAGAAACAACGCTGTATTCCAAAATATGGTTGTCGTCTCTACATGTATCTATCGATTTACGGCTTATCGAGCGTGTTATACTCGGCTCTACAAAAAACGAACTGTTACATTTTAATTAATAATTCAAGAATATTACGGATTTTTAAGTAACTGATAGAAAGTGTATAAATTTATTGTTTAGCCAATTAATTTTCTTGTTTACCCTTGATAAAGAATCTATATCGCTGGTTTAGAAACAAACTCGCTTTCTTCATTAGGCGATCGCCATTTTGTTTTTGTTACCTTGGTCTTCATCTTCCCATAATAGTCTGCTGGATATGCAACATGAATGTGGAAATGGTGTAAAAATCACCAAACTTGGCATGATTATACTATAGGCCAAGCTTGTTAAAAAAAAGTCCAGGAGACAATCATGAGAGACTCTGTCTCCTGCTTAAATGAGGCCCCAAAGGGGGCATATGATATTGTCTAAGCCCAGTGATAAGGTGTTACTATTACTGATAAATATATAGTATTATAATTACTCAAACATAGTTTTACACAACACTGTGTAAGTAATTAAATAAGGTCTAATTTAAACATAAAATGCATATATGAGGCCCGTATTTTAATTTCAAGCCCGAGTGACGCCATATTGAGGTTCAAAGATTTTTTTTATTTGTCATAAATCAACTTAAATTGTCTAAAACCGAGAAATATATATGAATTTATTAGCAACACTATTTAAAACAATGTATATCCTAAAACAACAATTTTTATTTATTCCCTTTGTAAGGAAATGGTTGTTTGATATATTTCAGTTATTTCCCTTTTTTAAAATTCGCCATTTACCAAACATATTGCAGACGACACTGGAAGTGTTGACACAGACGTTATTTGCATGTAATTATTGTTTAAAAGAGATATCAATGTGTATACTTTATTTGGCTGTTATACATGATACTTACTATAGTTTTCATGTCAGGCCACCTTGGAATTGAATTGAATTGGATTTTATAGTCACACCAACAGCTAAGGTCATATGGCGACTTTTCAGCTTCCTCTTGTGGAGGAAGACCCCAGTTGCCCCTCCGGGCAATTTTCATGCACGCTCGAGCACCGGATTAAACCACCGACGTTCCACAAGCCAACTGGATAGCTTCCTCACATAAAGTTTCCTAGGCCCCTGAACCTACAGCGATGAGGGGCAATTTATTTCAATTCAGAGACGTTTACCACTCGGCCCAG
Organism: Cyrtodaria siliqua; assembly: GCA_037043455.1. Taxonomy (NCBI): domain Eukaryota; kingdom Metazoa; phylum Mollusca; class Bivalvia; order Adapedonta; family Hiatellidae; genus Cyrtodaria; species Cyrtodaria siliqua. The sequence goes on along the minus strand of JAWPHD010020887.1, from coordinate 986 downwards.
GCACAGGAATTGTGTGCCTGCCAAATATCAGAAATGGGCTGGAAACCTTATGCAATATAGACCATAACCCACAGTCAGTTAGTCAACTGATGGTTTTCATGGAACAGCCATCTCACTTTCACAACATGTATATGAATATCTTGAGGATTCTGAATCCAATTCCCTCATGTACGATCATTACAGGGAATGAACAGTTACGAAGTGTCTTCCAGAGAAGTACTTAGATGTCCTACCGACAGCGTTTTGGACTAACACTCCGCAACCCACAGTGATTTACGGATGTGAACCTCCACCAAATGGTTTAGTCACATTACAGTCAGACTGGCTAGAACATGTTAAAAAGAACATTGGCAAGTCAACAATAGACAAATATGACTTCTTGTCATGGTCATCATACAAAAGCAGGTACTTGATCTAAGAGAACACCAGCGATAACAGCACTCCTTCTGTTGTTTACAGATTATGCTTAAAGACATTGGACTCGAAAGTCATGATGAAAACGAATGCAATAGGATCTGCGAGAGAAGCGGAAAAAGGTGGAAACAGTATGATAATTCGGTATCAGAGAACATAGGCAATGAGAAGGTCATTCTATGAACCGCTCACTAGAAACAACCTACCCTTATTTCGTAATAAGGGCCAAAAACAATCATTAAAGAACAAAGACAAATGAAGACCATGAAGACGGACATAGACTTGTTCTTCAGCAGAATGAATAAAGCCTGCCAAAATAGAGATGGGGACGTTGATAACTTCTTCGCTCATGAAAATCACAGTTGGACAGAAAGCTGAGAACAATGATATGAAATTCGGTAGCAAGTCCGATCTATTGGAACCAATTATGTTATAAAACCAATGAATGCCCAGCTGTTGACTGTATTGCCATGACGGAGTGGCTGTAGTTCAATGACTTGACCCACATAAAGCCAATGATATGATAACAACATTCGAAGACTATGCCAACAAAGTATTTCTGCCGTACATCA
>JAWPHD010020886.1:0-30105 GCA_037043455.1 Cyrtodaria siliqua | reverse complement strand
TTGACACTAAAGTTTAATTCCTTAAAGTCTATTATGGACTTAATAATTATAATTTTTACATTGAGATAGGATGAGATGAAAAAATAGAGGGGAGGGTGTCATTTTATTATGGCCATAATAAAGTGACCCCCCCCTTCCACCACACACACTTTTTTTAATTTCATCATTATTTTCTGGTTACCCTATATTTTTGTTTCCTCAAGTCTATTGTGCAATGAAAGATTGCAAATACTACATTATAAAAGCAAATAAGATGAAAAGATAAGGGGGGTCATTTTATAATGGGGCGGGTCATTTTATAATAGCGATGAAATGACCCGCGGGTCGTTTTATCGCGCGGGTCATTATATTATACGACACCGGGACCAGTAACTGTTGAGCGATTGGTCGAAAATATATTCTGTGGGTCTTCGTTTTATTTCATTCAGTGCCAGAAAGAACGGTGCATATGATTCATAAAAGCTATTCTAGCTAAGAAATACTAAGATTGTATGACGGGGTTAATGTCATTTTAACCCTTAGCCCACTACGAGTGTATAATGGACTGTCCTTTCTTTAGATTTAGACCATTCCATTTATGTTACAAAGGGGTGTTTTGAAGAAATGACTGATGAGCAACCGGACATTGTTAACCCTTATCAGCCTGTGAGTTACTTGCAGGCTGATCTGGGTTTACAACGGACCCAAAGGCTGTTGTAGTCGCCCTTAGCAGGCTAAGGGTTAACAATCTTTCAATCATATCATGACAGTGTCTACTTGAAGCAGTGAGCTCAATGCCCAACTTTATAGTGCTGCCACACTGAAATATTATGCCATAGACATGATATGACGTGATACCCGACCCAGTCCCATTCTGACACCGGGCCAGTCAGTCCTAAAACTACATTTTATATGCCGTATGTCAAGCAAGGGAGCTACTAACTACTAGTACCATTTGTATCAAGTGTTTGGTGTGACCCAGCCAAGGATTAAACCTACGACCTCCCGCATGCGGGGCAGGTGCTCTTCCACTAGATAGATAAGATTGGATAAGAAATACCTAAATTGCAGTGTGTTGGATAGCAAGGTATAGACTTGGTGCACAAATATTTTACCTGCGATAGTGTTGAGGTCTAATATATTAAGCTAATCCATCATGCTCAACATTTACAGCTGGACAACCAAGTGTCTGGTGCCGTATTCCCAACTATTCTATCTCCGATGCCGCCACCAAAGTCTGTAGCAGCAGACAGCGGTGAGTTTATTTCCTACTTATAATTTGTATACATGAGAGTCTTAAGTCAGTTATGGAAAATATTAGAAATCACATTATAGTAATAGTAATAATAATAATAATAATAATAATAATAATAAAAATAATAATAATAATAATAATAATAATAATAGTAATAATAATAAAAATAATAACGACATATTAATATTCATAAATAGTATACTGCATTACATATTTTCCTGAATTTCTTTGTGATATACGTTAACATGCAGATAATGTTTGTACGCAGACTGTCATCTGTATTACCTAGATTGGTTTCATTTTGAAAGGGTGTGTCAGAAATCTCGGTGTATACTTTATGCAGCACTTGGATGCATTATAATAGATACTAAAATAACTTGTTCTAGAAGTAAACTCTGAACCTCCTACACTCTGAACCTCCTACATATATATAATGGACTGTTCTTTCTTTGAATTAAGACCATTACATTTATGTGTCAAAGGGGTGTTTTGGGGGAAATGTCTGCAGGTTGGAAGGTTCGAGGCCCAGGGCAAGAAAATTTGTTTCTCAGTTACTCGTCCTACGCAATATTTAAATGGCCAAATTGATAAATTGTTAAAGAATTTATCTGAAGTTCTACTCGTCCTGCATATCGTCATAGCGAGCGGACGAGTGGAATTTTCGTGCCCTGAGGCCCATTCTCCATATTTTTTCTTGATGGATGAGCCTGGCGTGTTCATTCCTGTTAGGCGCCATATAACCCGTCATGTGTTGGTGCGCTGTAAAACCGATTCAATTCAATTGGGGGAAATGACTGATCAGCAGCTGGACATTGTAAACCCCGATCAGCCGATCTTGGTTTACAATGGACGCAAAGGCTGTTATAGTCTTGCTCAGCAGTTTAAGGGTTAATATCACGTCATAAAATGCCAGAAGCTTCTGTCCATATCCTTTTCTGGCCAGACTAATTGTGTAATTTATTTATTGGAGTGTAAGCTTTGCTGAAAACAAGACCTGATGTAACAGTAACATGAGTTTTACACTGAATGAGTGACGTTGGAATCTTATATTATTTATTTTCATTTATATTTCAGTGCCAAAGCCATTCACAGAGATCAGTATGATGATGCGAAAACATGAACATAGCAATATATCACAGATGAAGTAAGTAGCAATATATCACGGATGAAGTAAGTAGCAATATATCAGAGATGAAGTAAGTAGCAATATATCAGAGATGAACTAAGTAGCAATATGTCACAGATGAAGTAAGTAGCAATATGTCACATATGAAGTAAGTAGCAATATATCAGAGATGAAATAAGTAGCAATATATCGGAGATGAAGTAAGTAGCAAAAGACCACATGTGAAGTAAGTAGCAATATGTCAGAGATGAAGTAAGTAGCAATATCACAGATGAAGTAAGTAGCAATATATCACAGATGAAGTAAGTAGCAATATGTCAGAGATGAAGTAAGTAGCAATATGTCAGAGATGAAGTAAGTGGCAATATATAACAGATGAAGTAAGTAGCAATATATCAGAGATGAAGTAAGTAGCAATATGTCAGAGATGAAGTTAGTAGTAAAATATCACTGATGAAGTAAGTAGCAATATGTCAGAGATGAAGTAAGTAGCAATATATCACAAATGAAGTAAGTAGCAATATATCAGAGATGAAGTAAGTAGCAATATGTCAGAGATGAAGTAAGTAGCAATATATCACAGATGAAGTACTAAGTAGCAATATATCACAGATGAAGTAAGTAGCAATATGTCAGAGATGAAGTAAGTAGCAATATATCGAGAGATGAAGTAAGTAGCAAAAGATCACAGATGAAGTAAGCAGCAATATGTCAGAGATGAAGTAAGTAGCACTATATCACAGATGAAGTACTAAGTAGCAATATATCGGAGATGAAGTAAGTAGCAATATGTCAGAGATGAAGTAAGTAGCAATATATCGGAGATGAAGTAAGTAGCAAAAGACCACATGTGAAGTAAGTAGCAATATGTCAGAGATGAAGTAAGTAGCAATATCACAGATGAAGTAAGTAGCAATATATCACAGATGAAGTAAGTAGCAATATGTCAGAGATGAAGTAAGTAGCAATATGTCAGAGATGAAGTAAGTGGCAATATATAACAGATGAAGTAAGTAGCAATATATCAGAGATGAAGTAAGTAGCAATATGTCAGAGATGAAGTAAGTAGTAAAATATCACTGATGAAGTAAGTAGCAATATTTCAGAGATGAAGTAAGTAGCAATATATCACATATGAAGTAAGTAGCAATATATCAGAGATGAAGTAAGTAGCAATATGTCAAAGATGAAGTAAGTAGCAATATATCACAGATGAAGTACTAAGTAGCTATATATCACAGATGAAGTAAGTAGCAATATGTCAGAGATGAAGTAAGTAGCAATATATGAAGTAAGTAGCAAAAGATCACAGATGAAGTAAGCAGCAATATGTCAGAGATGAAGTAAGTAGCAATATGTCAGAGATGAAGTAAGTAGCAATATATCACAGATGAAGTACTAAGTAGCAATATATCACAGATGAAGTAAGTAGCAATATGTCAGAGATGAAGTAAGTAGCAATATGTCACAGATGAAGTAAGTAGCAATATGTCACAGATGAAGTAAGTAGCAATATGTCAGAGATGAAGTAAGTAGCAATATGTCAGAGATGAAGTGAGGAGCAATATATCACAAATGCAGTAAGTAGCAATATATCGAGAGATGAAGTAAGTAGCAATATGTCAGAGATGAAGTGAGTAGCAATATATCACATATGAAGTAAGTAGCAATATATCAGAGATAAAGTAAGTAGCAATATGTCAGAGATGAAGTAAGTAGAATATATCTCAGATGAAGTAAGTAGCAATACATCACAGATGAAGTAAGTTTGCAGATTCAAATAATCATGTAGATATGCATTGTGTGACCTAATGAATGTTTCTTATATGTAATGCCTGCTGAATGGTAAGCTTGTCATTACAGTAAAATATCTTGGCCAGTATTGTATCATTCTTTACTTGTAACTTTTAAAGGGACACACAGCAATCCTTGATTATTTTTTATTAACTCTCGGCATCCTGTTAGTTTTTAGCTCAACTGATCAGAGATCAGCGGAGCTTATGCCGTGGTGCGGCGTCCGTCGTCCGTCTGTCTGTCCGTCTGTCTGTCCGTCTGTCCGTCTGTCCGTAAACTTTTATTTGTAGCGACTTCACAGCTGAAACTACTGGATGGATATTCATGAAACTTTACAGAAATGTTGCCCATAAAGTCTAGTTGATCCTAGCAAAAATTCATGTTGATGTGAAATCCAAGATGGCCGCCAAAGCTAAAAATAGAGTTTTAAAATACAAGTTTGTAGCGACTTCTTCTTGAAAACTATAAGTGATATTGATATGGGACTTTTTCTAAAATGATCAGCATGACATGATGTTGATCCTAGTCAAAAATCGTTTTGATTCAACGTTAAACATGGCTGCCAGCGGCCATCTTTGTTTACATAGAGTTATATAGTAAAAACTTGTAGCGACTACTCCTCTGAAACTACTTGGCGGATTGTCATGAAACTTTACAGGAATGTTGCTCTTGATGTCTAATTGATCCTATCAAAATTTCAGGTCGGCCGGAAATTCAAGATGGCCGTCACAGCTAAAAATAGATTTTTAAAAAATAAGTTTGTAGCGACTACTTCTTGAAAACTATAAGTGATATTGATATGGGACTTTTTCTAAAATGATCAGCATGACATGATGTAGATCCTTGTGAAAAATATTTTGATTCGATGTTAAACATGGCTGCCAGTGGCCATCTTTGGTTACATAGAGTTATATAGTAAAAACTTGTAGCGACTACTTCTCTGAAACTACTTGACGGATGTTCATGAAACTTCACAGGAATGTTGCTCTTGATGTCTAGTTGATCCTAGAAAAATTTCAGGTCGGCCGGAAATTCAAGATGGCCGCCACAGCTAAAAATAGATTTAAAATAAAAAAGTTTGTAGCGACTACTTCTTCAAAACAATAAGAGATATTGATATGGGACTTTTTCTAAAATGATCAGTATGACATGATGTTGGTGCTTGTCGAAAATCGTTTTGATTTGACCTTAAACATGGCTGCTTTGTTTACATAGAGTTATATAATGAAAACTTGTAGCGACTACTTCTTTGAAACATCTTGACGGATTTTCATGATACTTCACACGAATGTTGCTCTTGATGTCTTATTGATCCTAGCAAAATTTCAGGTCGGCCGGAAATTCAAGATGGCCACCATGGCTTAAATTAGATTTTCAAAATACAAGTTTGTAGTGACTACTTCTTGAAAACTATAAGTGATATTGATATGGGACTTTTTCTAAAATGATCATCATGACATGATGTTGGTCCTTGTCAAAAATCGTTTTGATTCGATATTAAACATGGCTGTCAGCGGCTATCTTTGTTTACATAGAGTTATATAATGAAAACTTGTAGCGACTACTCCTCTGAAACTACTTGACGGATTTTCATGCAACTTCACAGGAATGTTGCTCTTGATGTCTAATTGATCCTAGCAAAATTTCAGGTCGGCCGGAAATTCAAGATGGCCGCCACGGCTAAAAATACATTTTCAAAAAACTAGTTTGTAGCGACTACTTCCTGAAATCAAAATCAATCAGTAGAGCTTCAAGGTCATTGACCTCTTGTTCTATAGAACTTACATATCTACAAGTCATTATTAATAAATTGTTTAGTAGCTGAAAGCAAATTCTGGTTGCATCTTAGCTATTGTTGGTCATATTAAACATATGGTAGAATAATGAAGATAACTTGAAATCTCTAACATTAAATGCAAGCAGGTTTTAACCCTTAACCGGCTAAGCACTACTATAATAGCTTTTGCATCCATTGTAAACCCAGATCAGTCTCCTAGTAACTCACAGGCTGATCAGGGTTTACAGTGTCCGGCTGCTTATCAGTCATTTCCCCCAAAATAACCCTTTGCACATAAATGGAATTGTCTTAATTCAAAGAAAGAACAGTCTATTATAATATATAGTGGGTTAAGGGTTAAATCATAACGATACTGGATTTATAAATCAAGGTAATATTCATGCCTGATCAATACTTCAAGATTGATGTGTGTCCCTTTTAGATGTTTTTTCCCCCAGAAAGTTTCATTGTTAGTTTCCTTAAAATTTCAGGTATTTCAAGGTGCTGATTCAGGAGATGCAACTTAAGGTAGATCAGGGTTTCCTCAACAATATACTGGAGCTGTTCTCTGCCGACCAGGAGGTGCCCCGGGAACAAGAGGTATGTTGCATAAACAGCCGTACCATGGTGCCTACAATATGAGATAGGCACACTGGCATAGTGCTCCAGGTGTCATTCAGAATGTTTATTATGCTCCGTAATATGTTCCAGTCAGTTACAAAATGTAATTCTTCTTCAGCAATATATATATATCACAACAAGTGTACTTTCTTTCTTTCTTTACTTCTACCGGTTTTTCGGCAAAAAAATCTTTAAGAAGGTTACCTGTTGTTGTTTTTGTGTTTTTTCCTTCAGATGTTTTTGTTGGTGAGAAATATGATTTCTTAAAAATTTACAAAATGTAATTCTTCTTTAACAACAAATATATTATAACAAATATATTTTCTTCTCTGTATAGATGTAAAATTGCGGGCTATTTTTCAAAAAACTTTAAGATTATTTTTTTGGGAAATATGAATAACGGATTAGATCTACCAAAAAAAAATGAAGCGTGTGTAATTTTTCTTCCAAAAATGAATTTATATAAAAATGTATTTTATTTCTTACCTTTTTATATGTAAACTTGTTTTTCAGAAACAATTCTTTGAAAACGACTACAAGAGTACACAGGAAGATTTGATTACAACAATGGGTCTGTCTATGGCCCACGAACAGAAGATGTTCTACGACTATCTACATTTATCGCCCATCAAGGTCCACCTTAGTTTCTCCCTGCAAGGTGGGGGTGGGGGTGGGGACGGTAAACCCACACAGATCCACGCCAACGTCATCAACATCTTCCTCCAGTCAGTGGGAGTGGTTCTCACCGATATTCAGGATGTTATCTTTAAGTATGTCCAATTTTCGAACAAGCATTCCCATTTCACTAGTCATAGTTACATGTATGGAGTTGGCTTTAGCAAACAAAGTGTTGCAGGCTCGATCCCTACATAATTTCGATGACTTAATAAACGGAAGTTCTTCTAATGTTCAACAAACTAATCTCCAAACATACTAATGACTAGAAACGTGTATCTGAAAATAGTAAAATTTTAATCAGAAAAACAAAAATGTATGTGTGTAGTGTATGGTTCACCAATTGGTGCTACAGTAACACCAGATGTTTAGGTTCCTGTATTTACGTTGTCCCATTTTATTGGGATGAAATATAATAAGATCGGGGTTTGGTTCTCTCTAAAATCAGTTTTAACCCCACAGTGGCCCCTTTTTGTAACTGATGAATACGATACAAAGGTGGACCCCTAATGTTAACCCTTGTATGTGATGTCTCGTACTTAATTTTTTGTCTCGCCTTTTCGAAGAAAAAAAGAGACATAGGTGTTGCTTTTCCGGCGGCGGGGTCAACATTCGTTTTGCATTTAGGTCATTTTCTAACAAACTGTTTGCACTACACCTTTCAAACTTTGCTTATAGTTCTATCATGGGTGGTACATCGCAACGTGACAAAACAAATGTGGAAGTGACCTTGACCCTCCAAGCAAAGGACAGATAACTTACTAATTTTTAGGTTCAACTTTTGCGTTTAGGTCACTTTTTCACAAACTGTATGCACTAGACCTTTCAAACTTTGCTTATAGTTGTATCTTGGGTGGTACCTGGCAACTTGACAAAGCAAATGTGGAAGTGACCTTGACCCTCCAAGCAAAGGGCAGATAACTTAATAATTGTTAGGTTCAACTTTTGCGTTTAGGTCACTTTTTCACAAACTGTATGCACTAGACCTTTAAAACTTTGCTATAGTTGTATCTTGAGAGGTACATCGCAATGTGACAAAGCAAATGTGGATGTGACCTTCACCATCCAAGCAAAGGGCAGATAACTTTAATTGTTACATTTACATCACTTTCTCATGAACTAGAATTATGCACTAGATGTTTTAAACCTAATTTATAGCTTAATCTTTGGAAGAAAACATATTCTATTTTGACATAGTTGTGTCTTCGGTAGTGCATCTTTTTTTGGATGCCTGGATTTCATCTAAGACCTTCACCTACTTTTTGGAGCTGATGATTTTTAGCTCTACTGGCCAAAGGCCTTCATTTTTCATCCGACCTTTACCAAACTTTACCAGATTGTTAATATCAATGAAAGCTCGCACAAGTTGGAAAACCAGCCAGATCGGACTAATAACAGCGGAGTTTTGGCCCTTGATTTAGTTAAAAATGCTATATTTTGCTTCGTTAATACGATAGGCCTTTGATTTTTCATTTGATCTTTAACAAACTTTAGCAGATGTTTTGCCTTTTTTTTTATTATTATTTGTATCTTTTTTATTTTTTTTTAATAGATATGTATATATATATAATTTGAATTTTTTGAATTTTTTTAAAAATATTTTTTTTTATTATTTTTATTATTTTTATTATTTTTTTCAATTGTTTTTTTGTTGTTTTTTTGTTTTTGTTTATGTTTGATTTTTTTTTGATTTTTTAAGTTTTTTTTTAACTTTTCTTATTTTATTATTTTTTTGTTTTAATTTACTTTGACATTTTGACTTTAAATTTCTTGTCGGCTCTACTCCTCCTAAACCGCTTGTTGGATTTCTACAAAATTTGGCAGGAAGCCTCAGTATGATGTCTAGTTGTACAAAGCATGGTATATCAATGAAATTTTGGACAAGTTCGAAAATCAGCTAGATCTAGTTAGTAACGACAGGTTATGGCCCTTGACTTGTTGAAAAATGCTATATTGTATATTGTATTTTCCTTTGTTAAATCTGTAGTTACGTCATTTTTTATCTGATCTTGACCATATTTGTTTAGAATGTTAATATAAACCCCACCCCCCACATTTTTTTGAAATTTCATTCATAGAAGAAAGTGGGACAAATTAAAAAATGTGCATGCCAGACTAGACACAGCAGACTTATTGCCCATGATTACCAGGTGAGCGATCTAAGGCCATCCTATCCCTGTTGTTTTTGCAATGTTTTAAAAAAACTAATGAGGGGAATTGTATGTCGACAACCCTTGACATAAGAGCCGTTTTAAAAGCCAGTAGAGCATCCACAGGCCCTCTTGGGCCTCTTGTTTTTCATAGAATGGCATTTTGTTTTTAAACAAATGCACTTAAATGTCAACTCAGCAAACGGCAAACTCGATTGTTTTTAGTTACTAAAATGTTTACAAACTTTCATTTAAGCATCATTGACCTTTTTATTTTTAAGTCCAGCCCCCGTTAGGCGAGACATGTGAATCCACGGATTCTTGTTTAAAAAAAAAAGTTACTTTTATACTGTACAATGTTCTAAATATGTGTTTTGGTTGGCTGCTTTTTGGGAACGCTACATAATTTATACACTTCCTGTTTGGGAACGCTACATAATTTATACACTTTCTGTTTGGGAGCGCTACATAATTTATACACTTCCTGTTTGGGAATCCTAGATCATTTATACACTTCCTGTTTGGGAATGCTACATAATTTATACACTTCCTGTTTGGGAATGCTACATAATTTATACCCATCCTGTGTGGGAATGCTAGATAATTTATACACTTCCTGTTTGGGAATGCTACATAATTTATACACTTCCTGTTTGGGAACGCTACATAATTTATACACTTCCTGTTTGAGAACGCTACATAATTTATACACTTCCTGTTTGGGAATGCTAGATAATTTATACGCTTCCTGTTTGGGAATGCTACATAATTTATACACTTCCAGTTTGGGAATGCTACATAATTTATACACATCCTGTTCGGGAATGCTACATAATTTATACACTTCCTGTTTGCTTTATACACTTCCTGTTTGAGAACGTTACATGATTTATACACTTCCTGTTTGGGAACGCTACATAATTTATACACTTCCTGTTTGGGAACGCTACATAATTTATACACTTCCTGTTTGCTTTATACACTTCCTGTTTGAGAACATTACATAATTTATACACTTCCAGTTTAAGAATGCTACATAATTTATACACTTCCTGTTTGGGAACGCTATATAATTTATACACTTCCTGTTTGCTTTATACACTTCCTGTTTGAGAACGTTACATAATTTATACACTTCCTGTTTGGGAACGCTACATAATTTATACACTTCCTGTTTGGAAATGCTACATAATTTATACACTTCCAGTTTGGGAACGCTAAATAATTTATACACTTCCTGTTTGGGAATGCTACATAATTTATACACTTCCAGTTTGCTTTATACACTTCCTGTTTGAGAATGCTACATAATTTATACATTTCCTGTTTGGGACTGCTACATAATTTATACACTTCCTGTTTGGGAACGCTACATAATTTATACACTTCCTGTTTGGGAACGCTAAATAATTTATACACTTCCTGTTTGGGAATGCTACATAATTTATACACTTCCAGTTTGCTTTATTTACTTCCTGTTTGGGAACGCTACGTAATTTATTCACTTCCTGTTTGGGAACGCTACATAATTTATACACTTCCTGTTTGGGAACGCTACATAATTTATACACTTCCTGTTTGGGAATGCTACATAATTTATACACTTCCTGTTTGAGAATGCTACATAATGTATACACTTCCTGTTTGGGAACGCTACATAATTTATACACTTCCTGTTTGGGAATGCTACATAATTTATACACTTCCTGTTTGAGAATGCTACATAATGAGAACGCTACATAATTTATACACTTCCTGTTTGGGAACGCTACATAATTTATACACTTCCTGTTTGGGACTGCTTCTTAATTTATACCCTTCCTGTTTGGGAATGCTAGATAATTTATACACTTCCTGTTTGGAAACGCTACATAATTTATACACTTCCTGTTTGCTTTATACACTTCCTGTTTGAGAACGCTATATAAATTTATACACTTCCTGTTTGGAATGCTACATAATGTATACACTTCCTGTTTGGGAACGCTACATAATTTATACACTTCCTGTTTGAGAACGTTACATAATTTATACACTTCCTGTTTGGGAACGCTACATAATTTATACACATCGTGTTTGAGAACGTTACATAATTTATACACTTCCTGTTTGGGAACGCTACATAATTTATACACTTCCTGTTTGGGAGCGCTACATAATTTATACACTTCTGTTTGGGAACGCTACATAATTTATACACTTTCTGTTTGGGAACACTACATAATTTATACACTTCCTGTTTGTGAACACTGCATAATTTATACACTTCCTGTTTGTAAACACTACATAATTCATACATTTCATGTTTGTGAACACGACATAATTTATAGACTTCCTGTTTGTGAACACGACATAATGATACACTTCCTGATTGACCTTATTTGCATCTACTTTTGTACTCAACTGCTTAGTACAGAGTTTATAACTTTCACATTCTGTCATTAGCTAAACATTTCTGAGATGTTGAGATATTCGATAAATGAAAATAAAGGGGTTTACCTGGACTTAATCCTCAATTTTTATATGAAAAATCAAAATATTAGACCATGATTTAAATTAAATATAGCCATATTGGTGTTTTAAAATCAGACCATCAAAAGAAGATACATAGCTGTACACAAAAAACAAAGCTTTGAATATAATGATTACAACAATGTAGTTTTATAAAGGGTTAAATTTAGTTGATCATCAATGATATACACCGAGTTTACCCCCTACCAGAATGTGGAGGTGTTTTATTTTATTGATCACCGATTGGTCAAATTATTTTGATGATGTCATGTGGAAGTTGTGAATATTAAAGATATTTTCAAAATACATGCATGCAATTATGTTTTCCTTTTCTTTTTTAACTGCCCTCTGAGGTTGCAGGTTGCTGTCAGTTTTACTTTTACTTTTATTTCTCATACCAGACTGGGATACTGTCAGTTTTACTTTTACTTTTATTCTCATACCAGACTGGGATACTGTCAGTTTTACTGTTACTTTTATTTCTCTTACCAGACTGGGATACTTTGAGAGGCAACACAGGTTCTACAACAATAACCAGATGGTGGGGGAGATGTCTATGCACTATGCAGGACAGGTATGCATTTTGGACTCCAGAACGTTTTTCCTTTCATTCTTATGAATCAGATGTACCTTATTTTGGCTTATAAAAAAATAAAAGAACCTGTATGTGACTACATAACATTTTGTAATATTGATCAATAAATGGCACACCCTATTTGGATTTGATGTACAGGAGTGATATTTAGACTATTTTTCCATGCTCCTGCTGCTATTTCCCAATCTGAGTCAAAAGATGATTGCCCAGAATAACCAGTATCTCATCTACATTCCAGGCCATCAAGCAGATGTATGTTCTGGTACTCGGCCTAGACGTTCTCGGAAATCCGTTTGGTCTGCTACGTGGGTTGGGTGAGGGAGTGGGAGATCTGTTCTACGAGCCGTACCAGGTAAGTGTGGTCTGCTGCGTGGGCTGGTTGAGGGAGTCGGAGATCTGTTCTACGGGCCGTACCAAGTAATTGTGGTCTGCTTTGAGGGCTGGGTGAGGGAGTGGGAGATCTGTTCTACGGGCCGTACCACGTAAGTGTGGTCTGCTATTAGGGCTGGGTTAGGGTGTGGGAGATCTGTGAGGGGATAGAACATAATTATGTTCTACGAGCCCTATCAGTTAAGTTTGGTTTTACATAAAAACCTAAGATACCTGTTATTTAATACCTACACATAGCTTAAAGAAACTTACATGCCAGATAATGGCAAAATTACACAACAAAATCGTTTATCAAAACTCTATCCAGGTGTTCAGGTCATATAATAATGTATACGTGCCGATTAAAAGTAAAGGTTTATTCATGGATTCTAAAAATACCCTTGATTGAATATGCATAAAATGAATTGGTAACTTCAAATTCGACACGTCAGATTCAGGGTTTTGCCTGGCTGGTTACAGCCGCTTATATTGTGTCTATAAGGTTTGGATTCCCAAAATGGGTAAGTTATATATATACCTCCTTGTCAGTAGGTTTAGAAACGGTGTAATATATTATGTATAATTTGGCTGATGTTGACGGGATAGCTACTTTAATTTGCCAGGTGTAAACTTTTAAGTTAGGAGAGAAAAATTGCTATCTCGATTTTACAAGTTTAATCACCTTTAAAATCTTTAACCAAATCCAACTCCAGTATGTTTCTGTATATTTCAGGGAGCTATACAGGGTCCTGAGGAATTTGCTGAGGGGCTTGCCCTTGGTGTAAGGAGTTTGTTTGGGCATGCAGTTGGTAAGTGGATTTCAGCAGCGCGCTGTTTCAGAAGGCCGACTTCCATATCCTCCTACACTTGATTTTCACACAGATTATCATAGTATATTTTGAGGGTTCAACGTAACGCTTTTTTAAACTTCTTTATCTGTAGTTATGGCAGTGTTGCAATGAACCCTTCATTGCGTTTACTTATCAAAATCTTACCATTATTTGAAATGTATATTTATATGTACAATAAAGTTATTTGTATGTAGTGAAATTATTGATATCTTTCTTTTTCTTTTTTTAGCGGAACATAATTGAGATTTTGATACAAAGGTTGAATTAGGTATTTATGTGTACGTGTACTTAAGAACTCTTTTCCATTAAGTGTAATATTCTGCTTAAAGTATCGGAACACCGTCAACATTATTGCCCCGTGTGGTTCCCGAGGGGCCTGTTTGGTCACGGGGCAAAGAATAGGGCCACTGCAAAAACAATAAACGTGGCTCCAGCGTAAATGGAGTGTTTACAATAGAATCGGCAGTTCATGTTGAGAAGGTTCTAGGCCCATTTTTTCATATTTTATCTCGATGTACATGGAGGATGAACCTGGCATGTTCATTCCTGTTAGGCGCCATATAACCTTTCATGTGTTGGTGCGCCTTAAAACCCAATTCAGTTCAGTCAATTCAATTCCGAAAAATAATGTGGCTCACTTCCTATTTGGCACTGAGACATGAAGTAAAAACTGTGGTTTTCCGTTTCTCCTGTATAGGTGGCGCTGCTGGAGCTGTGTCTCGTATCACAGGAACGCTGGGGAAGGGTATCGCTGCCCTCACACTGGATGATGATTACCAGAAGAAGAGAAGGGAAGCCATGAACAAACGACCCGCAAATGTGGGAGAGGGCTTCGCTAGAGGCGGAAAAGGATTGGTCATGGTACGTCAGTCGCAGTGAATTGAAACCGTCTAGAATCTGGCATTATCTCATTTTTGAAAACCAGGTTTAGGTATATGTACGGCAATATGTAAGAAATAAAATGAAATAAAAACCAGAATAAAACCAAGAACATTGTCAGTCAAATATGCAAGTGAAACAATTCTAACACCTATTTAAATGCAGTAAGAGGATAGAGATTGTAAATTTATGTTTTAGTAATCTAAAAACTACCAAACAGTAAGAGCCATACTTTGGAATCAAAACCATTTCAGGGTGTGTTTGATGGCGTGACGGGAATTGTAAGAAAGCCGATAGAAGGCGCCAAGAAAGAGGGAGTGGAGGGGTTCTTCAAGGGAGTTGGCAAAGGTCTGGTTGGAGTGGTAACTAGACCAACAAGTGGAGTGATAGACTTTGCCAGCAGCTCGTTTGAAGGAATAAAAAGGTATGAATAAATTGTCAGATAGTGGATGTTGCATAAAAAAGTATAGATTATAAAAGTGTCATTGGTTCTTCCTTTAAGATGTTTGTTTCAAAATAGACAGTCGATTACAACACTGTTTTTGAGAGAATTGTAAAAGGTAACGTATTGATATCCTTCAACAGAATTGCTTAAATAATTCATTAACTTTTACTATTTAAAAAAAAAAAATAGTTTCAGACATAATTACATTCATTACATGTTATATTAGTATCAACATTAACAACAGATGGCGGTGATATGACGGGTGTGAATCGTGTCTGCTACATAAGTAAGTTATAGGCAGGTGAAGCACACTGAATTTTGTTTCGTAGAATAAAACAGGTTTTTATACCCCTGCTTTCACAAAGTGAAGAGGGAGCTATATAATAATCACGCTATATGTAACGTCATCGCTTAACACATGCTTGTCCCGTCGCATTGCGTCACACATATTTGTTACTTGCATTCCTCAAACAGTTTTCATACATAACAACTGATGACCTTATCTACAACACCCATTGTTGATTGCCTAATCTATTATATTAAAAATGCAGGGGTATTCATCACCTTCAGTGATAGTTCTAGTTATATATAGTCTATATGGCAACAGTCTATTAGAATAAGGTACTTGTTTTTGATGGCGTTGGCACGAAATTCACAGATTTTAAGTCGTTTTGAAAGAGAATGCCTCAGGAGTAGATGTTGAGATTTAATTTGAAGAAAATGTCAGATGAACACGTTTAGCCTACTCATGACTCATAGTTATTATTAATACTTGGGTGTACTTTAACTTCCAGTCCATTCATATAGTCATTTTCTGTCATGCTCATTCAAGGTCTTTATCATGACACCACATATGCAAAATGTGGCTCCGTCGTAAATGGAGTGTCTACTATAGAATTTGCAGTAACTCTACAGTTCTGCAGGTCTTAAGAAGGCCCATTCTCCATATTTTATCGATTTAAATGGAGGATGAGCCTGGCACGTTCATTCCTATTAGGCGCCATATAACTTTTCATTTGCTGGTGTGCCTTAAAACCTATTCCAATTGCTTTAACTTTCAGGATAGCAGAGAATACAACTGATATTCATCGTTTACGTCCACCACGCCGCTTCCACAAGGATCACATCATCCGTCCGTATAACGGGCAGGAGGCCGAGGGCTGTGCAATACTAATGGTAATAGTTTTATTTGCATATTTTTGTTTACAAGCAGACTGAAACTGAGACTGGGTTATTGTTTTAAGCTAATTGCCATACAGCAAGGAAAACTAATCAGTAAATACTGAAAAGGGGATCCCTTGGAAGCACAAACAAAAACAAGAGAGAGAAGTGGCAGAATCGGTTTTATTGTGTCTGTTCATGACAGGTCATATAATGTGCAACACCTCTCATGCCCCATAGCACCGGCTTAAGCATTATTCTACTTTAAATCAAGTTCAAAAGTTAAAAATGAGTTAAAACCATTTAAAAGCTGTTTCTTTGAGCTTAAGTTTTTTTCCATGGTATAAATTATTTGTAATTCACCTCATGCTTGACCAATCTGACACAAAATATTTTTAATCTATTTGATTCGATTCTAAATGTTACTGCCGTTGTGAGGTTTGTTTGAGAGGTGTGTCTATTTCCTGTCAGTAGATTTCATGACAGTTGGGAGGTATAGGTAACATGCTGTTGCGAGGTAAAGGTAACATGCTGTTGCGAGGTATAGGTAACATGCTGTTGTGAGGTGTAGGTAACATGCTGTTGCGAGGTATAGGTAACATGCTGTTGCGAGGTATAGGTAACATGCTGTCTGTAACTTAACTCTAATATAAAACAACAAAACTCTGTTTTGCGACCATCGTTTTGCGACCATCAAGCGGATTTTATTTCGAGACTTGGTTAGAGATACACTACAATAGTGTGGTTTATTGTTAATGTTATAGTACATAAGACGTCTCATTACTCTTCATGTAAATAGTCTTTTCGAATGTTTATATATATATGTATATATATGGTCTCATAACATAATTTTAAACATGTTACGTTCACAACAGTTTACTACTTTACGGAATTCCAATAATTTAAATATCCGTGATACAAAACAAAGTATACTGGTTTGAACGTATATTCGTCTAGAGAATACGAGCCGCCTGCATAAAACCCCTTCTTCTTTTCTCTTTTGCGAGGAAACATAGAATCCGTGGCACCGCTCAGACTACTAAGTAGTTGTATTCTTCGGAATATTGAAACTACGGACCTTGTTCAAACATGCAAATATCATCATACAGAAATATTTTATGACAAAACGTTTATGAAATGCAGTTTTCATTTAATAGGAAAACCTTGAATTTGAATGCAAACGTCAGTCTCGATGAAAATACTCGATAGAACTGATGTTCAACAACGCCCTTGTTCTTATATACCCGTCTATTAATACCTGAGTATAACTGGTCGAACCAGTTTCTATTTATAACACGTACATCTAAGACATATGTTCCCTGCTATACGATGTAACGCTGGGAATCAGTAAATCTCGTCACATCCAGTGACGTAACACATTTTTGTCGCGTCGCATCGCTTTTGTCTCGTCGCGTCGCGTCTGTAACACATTTTTATTACTAGCATTTCTCAAACAGTTTCAGATGGGTTGTTCCCAAACTTCATATAAACATAACAACTGTTGACCTTATGTCCTTCTACATCTCCAATTGTTGATTGCCTAATTTATTACAGAATTATGGCCCTTTGTTTGACTTAGATTAAAAAAAGCGGGGGTTTTCATCACCTTCAGTGATAGTTCTAGTTTGAATCAGTTAATGGGTTGTTTATTTCATGTATGTCAGTTAGGAGTCTTATTTATTTGTAAATCTTGTACATTTCCAGGAAACAGAAAAAGGTCGATTCTTCAACACCGACGATTTTGTAGCACATGTTGTGGTCACCAAAGACAGCAAAAATGTCTTCCTAGTCACCAACAAGTAAGCTCCGTTTTATCTTTGTACACTTTTGTTTTCTGCCAAATGTGAAGTTCTTACAGGCAACAGTTTTTTTTTCCAACAAAAGTGTTCACTTCTTGTGTAATAATAAATATCAGCCTTAGAATTTCTTTTTTTTTTGCTTTTTTAACATTGAAGTTATAGCTCGAATTTAAACAGATAAAAGACTGATGCAGAAATACTTGTGCCCTATGTCAGTTTCAATCTAGATGATATTTTGCCTTATCCCCCCACCATCCAAAAAAATACAGGTTTTCCTTATACATGTATTTGTAAAATGTGACCCCTGTGGTGTATATATATTATGTTTTCAACGTTTTATGTGAGTGATGTAAAGGGCAGATAAAAGTCATGCACATCCACATCGGTAATGTCAACAGTTGGATGACTTTACAGTGTAAATAAACGTGCAACACGTTAATAGTTGGCGAGGTCAACGCACAAAATGTTAACAGTATACAAGAAAAATAGGGAAATTCCAACCCTCAGTATAACTGTTGTAATCACAGTGAGACTCGGCAGAGCCGCAGTTGGAATTCCCGATCTTGATCATACCCATTAAACGTTCTTTTAATCTAATCATGTTTGTCACTAAATAGATCAACATCTCATACCTGCCAATACTTGATTGTTTAAGAGAGTTAAGCACCAGATTTTTAAAAAGAGGATTTTTATTTAAATATTATTTTAAAAGCAGAGTAATTTAGATTCGATAAATAGAGGATCTTACATGAGTACTCATTCATTATTGAATTTATTAAACGAGTTGGCAAAATGATATAATGCGAGGCTTTAACACGCGAAACCCACAAACCGTGGGAATTGGATCATTAGCTCTACTGGCCAAAGGCCAGGAGGGCTTATGCGATCACTTTTCGTCTGTCGTCCGTCCGTCTGTCTGTCTTTCTGTCTGTCTGTTAGCAATTGTATAAAATCGACATCTCCTCTGAAACCGCTTGAAGGATTTTGATGGAACTTCATCACAATGTTACTTGGGAGGGCCCCGTCTCAGATTTGTGTTTTTCGCGGCCGCCAGTCATCCAAGATGGCCGCCGTGACTAAAACTAGGTCAAATTTAAGGAAATTTCAAACATCTCCTCCAAAACCACTTATTCCATTCTACTGAAATATCATATACATGTTCCTTGGAGCTTTTGCGATCACTTTTCGTTCGTCTTCCGTCTGTCTGTCTGTCTGTCCGTCTGTTAGCAATTTTATAAAATCGACATCTTCTCTGAAACCGCTTGAAGAATTTTGATGAAACTTTTTCACTATGTTACTTAGGAGGCCTTCTCCCATATTTGTTTTTTTCATGGCCGCCAGTCATCCAAGATGGCCACCATGGCTAAAATTAGGTCAATTTAGGGAAATTTCAAACAGCATCTCCTCCGAAACCACTTATTCCATTCTTGTGAAATATCATATACATGTTCCTTGGGTTAGCCTCTATCAAAGTTGTGTTTTTTGTTATCGTCAAATAATCGAAATGGCCACCACGGCGACCCAAAGTTTACAACAGTGTTATATAGGAAAAGGTTAAAAATTACATCTTCTCTGAAACCGCCTGAAAGATTTTGATGAAACTTAAGCACAATGATATTTGGGATAGTCCCTCTCAGATTTGTGTTTTTCACGGCCGCCAGTCATCCAAGATGGCCGCCATAGCTAAAACACGGTCAAATTTAAGGAAATTTCAAACGACATCGCCTCCGAAACCACTTATTCCATTCTACTGAAATATCATATACATGTTCCTTGGGTTGGCCTCTATCAAGTTTGTGTTTTTCGTTATCATCGAATAATTAAAATGGCCGCCACGGCGACTCAAAGTTTACATAGAGTCATATAGGAAAAGGTTAAAAATCACATGTTCTCTGAAACTGCTTGAAGGATTTTGATGATACTTAATCACAATGATATTTGGGATAGTCCCTCAGATTTGTGTTTTTCGCGGCCGCCAGTCATCCAAGATGGCCGCCATGGCTAAAACTAGGACAAATTTAAAGTAATTTCAAACGACATCTCCTCCGAAACCACGTGTTCCATTCTTGTGAAATATCATATACATGTTCCTTGGGTTGGCCTCTATCAAGTTTGTGTTTTTTGTTTTCGTCAAATAATCAAAATGGCCACCACGGCGACCCAAAGTTTACATAGAGTTATATAGGAAAACGTTAAAAATGACATCTTCTCTGAAACTGCATGAAGGATTTTGATGAAACTTAATCACAATGATCTTTGGGTTAGTCCTCCTCAGATTTGCATTTTTGGGGCCTCCAGTCATCTATGATGGTCACCATGGTTAAACTTAGGTAAAATTTAAGGACATTTATCAAACGACATATTACCACTTTTTCCATTCTAGTTAAATATCATATGCCTGTTCCTGTTGTTGGCCTCTATCAAGTTTGTGTTTTTCGTTGTCGTCAAATAGTCTAAATGGCCACCACGATAACCCAAAGTTTACATAGAGTTATATATAGGAAACATGTTTCTTGGGTTGGCCTCTATCATGTTTATGTTTATGAATCACATCATACAAATAGAGCGTCTACAGGCCCTCTTGGGCCTCTTGTTTTTGACAACACTAGGCTTATTTGCATACTTATATAACCAGTGGTATATCAAAAATATAGAATGGTGTCCGTAAGTTATGTATAAAGTAAGATTATGATGAGCAGCTATTCTCATGCGTAATTTTTTTTAATCTTACTGTTCATATAAGGGAGAGATAGAAGGATTCATAGCATAAGGTGTCTGGATGGAGGTTCCAAATATAGCAGAAGTGTTTAACATTGAAATAAATAGAGGATCTTACATGAGCACATGTTTAATATTGAATTTATGAAGCGAGGCTGTGCTGAGCATCACATCAGTTTTATCCAACGAGTTAAATAAATTCAATATTAAATAGGCATGAACGTGAGATTCTGTTTTAACTAAAACAATAACTCATAAGGAACATTACTTATTGTAGCTGCCTGTATATATGTATAATTTCATCGTATGATGATGTTGTATGCCTGTATGATGATGTCACGTTCTCCGTATAAAACCAAACAACGGAACTACAGTACAGCTCATGCGAAACCCACACTTTACTCTCTCACGCCGAGCGAGGAATTTACAAATCGCGTAATTACGCGGAGATTCAATGATAAAACAACACGGAGCCGGAAAAGCTTTTCGGCATACTACGCCACGAAAGTACGCCATGATACTCCCCGTAGACAAACTCGGAGTTTGCAGAGTTGAAACGGCACAGGTAAAAGGTGCAACTTATTCTAATTGCAGTCATTTTAATGCATAATTATTCAATAACTTTAGACAAAATCAAAGCAGAGGACTTTTGTTTTGTTTTGAAAAAGCAGATGTGGGAAAATTTGAATACCCGGATTGTGTATACTGGGTCACGACAGTTATATGGCGGTTCCTATTACCGGCTTCGCTGCGACTGAACATAACATTCAATTAGTAATTATTATACTGGAAATTATAATTATATTTTTAATTAATTAGTCGTTCTTTGTAACAAATTTTGCTATTCTGCTGTTTATAATTACATCGATGGGTTCTTTAGTCAGAAATAGTCAGAAAAAATGGTAAAGAACTCCGGGTCATAAACCCGTTATTAGTGCCGCCTTGTTAAAAGATACATACATGGCCAAGGATTATGGGTATTTATGTCGGTTGGAAAACTGTGACTTTTGAAAACAAAAACGAACACAACTTGTGATTAAATGCATTAAAAGTTTGAAATATGTATTTGTTCGAAATTTATTCCTTGTATTTATCAGCCTTGTCAACTTTGCACATAAAAGATGCACTCGGTGTGTCATTTGTTTCTGATTGCTTTTTCATGCGCGATATCGGACAAGTTGAAAAGTCGTCGGAAAATTCAGATTTTTTCCCAATAATAAATCACCACAGGTGTGCACTCATGGTTAATTGGATTCTCCGCGTAGATACGCGCGGAACTTGATACGAAAAAACTCGGCGAATTGAGTAAAGTGTGTGTTTCGCGTGAGGTGTACTGTACCTTGTAGATTTCCGTAATTGGTTTTTTGAACGGTTATGGAAATTTATGACACAATTCCAACACACACCAAGGTGAAAGGAAAATACCGAACGATAATTCGGCCATCATTTGCATAATTGTATCACTAGTGTGTCATCGAAAATATTGAATTGTGTTATTCTATTCCCACACTGTAAGTTAAGTGATAAACATATAAAATATGTGTAAAAATGTCTGTCCTTGAAAATACTCTTCTCATGTGGATGTAAGAGATTTGATTGCATGTTTACATTCATTTGGGTAGAGCTTAAGGGAAAATCAAAACTCTAGCACGTGGTATACTAGTTTGAATCCATCTTAGAACTATTTTACTTTACAGAAGAATCATCTTTGCCAGCAGAGGCGAGATATTCGGCCAGTGGAATTGTGAGTTTACACACACGTGGGCGGAGTTGAAGGAGAAACCCAAAGTCTCGGCCAAGGGTATAGAAGTGGTGCTGAAGGAGGAGAAGAAGAAGTTCCTGTTTGGTTCAGCAAGTGCCAAGAAGGAGATTCATATAGCTGACCACAAACTAGCAGAGGTACTTATTTGTCTTTAAAGGGGAGGGTGCACTATTTTCAAACAAGATTTATTCTAAAAGTGCTCTGATAAAACTTGAAAAAATGAAAGAATTATCAAAATGCCATAAAAATTTAAAACAAAAGAAAACCACTGCAAACGAAAAATAAGCATACCATGTATAAAAACATTTGTATATATATTTTGAATCAGTTTGCAGTGATTTTCTTTGCTTTAAAAGATATTTTGTCAATATGCCATGTATGGTAAAAAGGCATGATGACGTCATTGTTCTAAGATGGCCACCTCCATGTATGTTTCATATCTCCTTTCATTTTTAGCTCTACTGATCAAAGTACAGTGTAGTGCGGCGTCCGTCGTCTGTCCGTCCGTAAACCTTTTTTGTAGTGACTGCTCCTTTGAAACTACTGGATGGATTTTCATGGAACTACAGGATGTCTAGTTGATCCTAGCAAAAATTCACGCTGTGAAATCCAAGATGGCCACCAAAGCTAAAAATAGTTTTTAAAAAACAAGTTTGTAGTGACTACTTCTTGAAATCTATAAGTGATATTGATATGAGACTTTTTCTAAAATGATCAGCATGACATCATGTTGGTCCTTGTTGAATATCATTTTGTTTCGACGTTAAACTGATATAGCTGATGTACTTACTGTAAAAACTTACATCATTTCTTCCAAGGCGATACCCCGATTCTATAAGTTTTTATGTTTGTGTGATGTCTCACTCGAGACATCTTGTTCACAGAACGTTGATTGATTGATTGAATTGGATTTTATAGTCGCACCAACAGCTAAGGTCATATGGCGACTTTCCAGCTTTCACTGGTGGAGGAAGACCCCAGGTGCCCCTCCGGGCAATTTTCGTGCACGGGCGGGCACCTGGGTAGAACCACCGACGTTCCGCAAGCCAGCTGGATAGCTGTACACAGAAGGAGAAATATAAACTGTAGAGTTTAATAATATTGATACTTAAATAGTTCAGTAGTATTTACTGTAGAAATTCACGTCATTTACCACATCAGCCTCTGATATAACCTTGTCAGTTACCACATCAGCCTCTGATATAACCTTACATGTGTTGAAAATGACGTAAAACACCATACAAACAAACAAACGTATGGTGCAGCATTACAGTATAGAGTATAAGGCATTTCATTTAACAAACCTAAGGAAAAAATATTAAATTGTATTTAATAACATTGTTGGCTTCATCTTACTGTGAGATAACGTGTACATTTTATTCACACTAAACATATTTAGTTTATTTGGGTACTGAGTAGTATGTACTACGAGCATCTTATTATCGCATGTAAGTGCCAAGTTTACTGATTTACGTGTTTTTTACCGATGAGATTATATTGTTCAGTACTTTGATTGATTTGTATTTCAGTGGATTGTGGGTAAAATTTCCGATGCTATGGATGCAACACACTGAATGCCAGAACAGTTAACAGAACAGTTAGTCTTCACAGTTCCTGATTCTTATATGTAGTGATCCTTACAGCTAGTGATCTTCACAACAGTGTGGTTCTCACATGGTGGTTCTCAATATTGGTTTATATCACAAATACTAACATTGGATACGTACGTACCTTATGAATTGTAAATCTCACTGTCAGAAAGTTTTGATTTTTGATTCTCGTGGTATACGAAGGAAAGGCTGAAGACGGAATGCACACACACCATGACAACTATCAACAAGTCGTTTATCTATGTTGATGGGCGTGATGTTAATTTTTAGCATGATAAGAACAACAGGGTCAAATTATCGTAAGTTAATGTGTTGCTTGTGCAAAACATTATATTAGTGCCTGCCTCTGATTACTTGATGCAATAAAGGAGTAGTTGAATATTGGCTTTTGTTAAGTTATGTGTACATGTATAGTGTATGCCAGATCTTTGTTTGACCACTAACGATGCCCACATAATATATAGATGAGGTTTAATACGCATTTTCATTTTGAATGCTTTCTACAAAATTAAAGGTATAAATGCTGAACTTCTAAGTAACAATATCAAGGGTAGTAACCTACGTCACGCGCACGCGCCAATATGGATCCGTTTACATACACGGAAGCTCGATTCGGAAGCTGGTAAGTGGATTTTTATTAAGATTTACAAAACATTTTGTAAATTGACAATGCCCACCGTACCACATGGATTAGAAGGCGTTTATTAAACCTTAAATAAGCTGTAAACTCCAACCGTTTGTTAGTTTACTTCGATACAATCGCATTTCCACCAAAATGTAAACTGTACCCGGCTTGGAAATGCGATTGTATCGAAGTAAACTGACAAATGGCTGGGAGTTTACAGCGTATTTAAGGTTTAATAAAAGCCTTCTAATCCATGTGGTACGGTGGGCATTGTCAATTTACCAAATGTTCCGTAAATCTTAATAAAATCCACTTACCAGCTTCCAAATCGAGCTTCTCTGTACGTAAACGGATCTGTTTTAGCATGTGCGCGTGACGTAGGTTGTAAATACCCTTGAATATAGTTTATGTAATTATAGATTTTGTGGGAGATTTATTTTTAAACGTAATAAAGCGTTGGATTGCATATATTTTGATATTGCAAAACTTCTTTGATGCATATATTCTGCTTTGGTATTCAGGCACTCAAATTATGCTTTTGTTTAAATTCACATGTTAAAAATATCAATATACTGTTTGTATGTTCACTGATTTGTTTTGACATGTATAGTTTTATATCATTTAAAGGGACACCGCAATTTTGATGCTTTTAGTTTTTCTACATGACTTGTTTTTTTACAGTCATTAATGATAATTATTAGAAAAGTTTAAAGTCAATTGTTTTGAATACTAAATACTAATAATATATTTAAACCTGTGGTAAAATAATGAAGAAAAGTTGAAAATTATTTGATTAGATGCAAGCAGATTTTAAGTCAAATGATATAGAGATTATTTCACTGCTTGGATCGATTATAGGGAAATCTTTCACGAGTGGTAGACGTGTGGTTCTTTTCACGAACGAGCGCAAAACAAAGCACGTCTACCATCAAGTGAAGCATTACCCAATAATCAATCCCAGCAAACAAATATTCGCTTTATTGAACGTTATCGGCGGATGACGTCGACGTCAGCAACACTTTATTGACGTCACGACTCAACGTCGCAACGTTAGTTGTTAGTGTCTTCTGAGTTAGCAACGTTAGTTATTATTGTGTTCTGAGTTAGTTATTAATATTTAGCGATTATGAATATTCTTGCACGGAGAAATCCCGAAATTTCACGCATAGAAATGTAATAAACTGGATTAATGAATCGAGGTGATGATTTTAAAGCTTGAAAAAAACTTCAAGATTGCCATGTGTCCCTTTAAAGCAGGCCAGCTCTATATGAGGTCTTATGCAAGTATTTCTAGGTATATACCTCATTATTGGCTTTTCTCATCATCAACTCATCTTGCAAAGTGTATTTCCTCTAGTAAAATATCACTTGATCCTCGCTCTATTGTGGTATAATTCTGTTGTGCCATTTACAATCATTGAGAAATATAAACCTTCGAATTGCACACACATAAAAGGCTTCATTATGTGGTCCTGCCTTAATTCCATTAAGCGATGGGAAAGCTTACATTAGCAGGATTTTATAACAGGTATTTCAACAATAAACACGTGTAACAACATTTTTACTTTAAAAATATGTGATAACCTGTTTAAAATTACCTATTTAATGTTTTAATTTTACAATATGCAAGCTTGTTATGCGAAATTAAGGTTTTATTTCATACTCCAGCCAACCCCTTTTTCGCTTCTTGGAGTAGGGGTTGGATTGGGTATGAAAGTTAATACTCGGACCACGTAATGTGTTTTAAGATTATATCAGTGCTGTAATTTAAAGCCAATGTGTGGACAAGGTTCTTTACTAGAGAAAATATACCTTATTTTTCTTTAAAAATACCAAGGAATCCAGTATAAAATGAATCGTGTGCAATTGTTTCTTTGTTAGTCACTTCTTTTGTGGAATTGTAACAGGAAGGATAAACTAGTATAACATTAACATATTTAGAACTTTTTATAAAAGTGTTGTCAGTAAATTTGGCTTCGTCAGATATTGTTTTTAGGATTTTGCTATGGGAATTGATTTAGAATCAAATGTTTTAAGAAAATCGACACATACGTTAAAAAGTTATGTTCTTTCTGGTTATTGTTTGATCGTCCCTATACTTAATGCACTGTATAAACTGTTATTATATATTATACAAAATATAATGTGGTAATATATTGTGCATAATGTATATAAACTGTTAATATACTGTATACAATCCTGGGGCTAATTTAGGTATACGCACCATCGAGTTTTGGATTCACAAATGTGCCTAACCCCCCTCTACCTTCAGTTTTTATCGCATTTTTAGCCTTTTTAGCCTTTTTTATTTGTTTGCTTCTTTAATAGCCTGTACGCACGTGCGTCAGTGCGTATGCCCAGGTACGCCCCTGCAATCCATACATTGTTGATATATTGAATATGATATTTTATTGTATAAACTTCTAATATGTTGTATACAATGTAAAAACTGTTAAAAATATCAATGTATAAACTGTTAATTTGAATGTTTATAGGTGCACTATGCTACAAGTCTCAAAAGCTCAACTGTAGTTGATTTTACATGTACAATTATGTAATAGTTAACTATGATTGCACATATATTTATAGTCTATGTACACAATCTTAGTTTTTACTTATATTCTTGTAGTTTAGTTATAAAATATGTTTGTTACTCTGTATTTTATTTAATTTGCTTTAGTCCCACCGCCCCGTGTGGTTCCGGGGGCCCCGTTTGGTTCCGGGGCAAAGAATAGGGCCACTGTAGATCCTGTTGGAGGGGTAGGCAGAGGGGTAGAAATCCCCCCACCCCCACACACACAAATTCATGTTCATTTTATTATTTTTTGTTCATGCTCATTAAAGGTCTTCATCATGCCCTGCATTGTTCCAAGTGCCATCTCGCTCAGTCTCGCTCAAATCACTAGAGCAGTGGCAGAAAAACAATAAACGTGGCTCCAGCGTAAATGGAGTGTCTACAATAGAATTTGCAGCAACTCTGCAGTTCTGCAGGTGAGACAGTTCTAGGACGGAATAATACTCTAGGTTCTATATTTTATCTTGATGTACATGGAGGATGAGCCTGGCATTGGCATGTTCATTCCTGTTAGGCGCCATATAACCTTTCATATGTTGGTATGTTCAATTTAGTCCCGCCCATGGTGTCATAGTTTTACATACAAGTTATGTTGGAAAATCATTATAATATCTCCTTCCCTGAAACTAAAAGGAGCTAGCTAAGGGTCTAGTATTGTGCACATAGCATAAGTTTATTGTCTCCTTACAAGTGTATGTTCTTATGGTGATCCTGGGGTCAAATTGGCGCCACCCATCATAACTTCAATACTGTTGGGTTGTTTTGATATTTGCACAGTTGTTACATATGATCATTAGCTATCCAACAGTGACAATGTTTCCTTGACCGTGACCTTCAGTTCAAGGTCACACTTGGTTAAAATGTTCAGTTTTTGTTAAGAAGTTGTCTAAAATTATGATATTCACTGAATAAATCACAGACCATCCCGTTTTTGTGAAATTTCCAAGTTCTTGTTAATTGATTTAATGATCAAATTTTGCAATTTGTACTTTTTTCCTTGATGTGTTGACATTTAGGTGTATCATTCTTCCCCGCTTAGTTAAGATTCTCAGACTGTAGGTGTAATTGAGTTACTGCCCCTTGTGGATCAAAATCATGTAACTGCAACAGTAGGTAGGAATATATTAGCCATAATGATATAATCAGGGGATTGTTTTCCTTACAATCCGGACAGCGTCACCATACCCCAGTTATTGCTGCAAAAGCAATATTATCGTAGAAGTGAACGGTATTGCAATAAAATGGTTAGAAATATCATTGTGTCTGCTTTAGTTTACATGCATTGTTTTAAATGGTTTATGGTAGCGTATATGTATAGAAGAAAAGAAACTACATGTAGGGATGTGACAGTTTATTACCATTAAATATATAGTTCACTTAAAGTAGTTGATAGACGTCTTGTGCATTTATTTATCAGGCTTTTGCTATGTAATCATAACTTGACAATAAATAACTGTATTGAATACAACTATCTTATCCAATTTGCAGCAACTCTGCAGTTCTGCAGGTGAGAAGGTTCTAGGCCCATTCTCCATATTTTATCTCAATGTACATGGAGGATGAGCCTGGCATATTCATTCCTGTTAGGCGCCATATAACCTTTTATGTGTTGGTGCGCCTTAAAACCCCAATTCAATTCAATTAAAATAAGTTTAGAGAGCCTTCGTTACAATGGATGTAAAATAAATTAGTTTAATTGTATTGAAGCTTGTTGAATGTTTCCTCCATTTGTCATTGTTATTCATGTTATCTTTGTCAGTCGTCATTGTTTACATTAGAAATGAAAGTAGAAAAGTAGTCCGTCCCAAGAGAGTTAACCGAAATTAAAAAACAATCTTGCGAATGATTTTATTCTATTAAAGTATGAGAAATGTTTAAAATGAATGTTAATGAAGATGGATTATAATTTGTTATAAATAAACAATGCAGCATCTTTGCTCCACAAAGTTGCATTACACATTTTCGAGATGTTGAGATTTTAGTAGGTGAAATAAAGGGGTTTACTCGGACTGCATCCCCAATCTGTTGGTACAAAAAATCGAACGATTTGACCATGGCTTAAATTAAATGTATCCATATTGATGTTTTTTATATAAAGTGACTAGTTTTTTGATCACCCCTCTATTGTAGATATTGTAAAATATTAAAAGTTTCAAATCCTTGCCATTTTAAAAACTTACTCTATATAGTTATGATACATGCACACCGACACATTGTGGCTGTTGTATTCTCTAGTATTTAATGGGTTACTTAAATTGATTTAAAATGCTTGTTACTGGTCCCCTGTTGTGTTCTCAACACCAGATAGAATGTAGAAGTAGAACTGGGAACCAACTTATCTGCCTTCGTTTATTGTTGGTATATTGATTTGTGCATTTGGTTGGCAGTTTATCTTTTATGGCATGTAAAGTTATGTAGATTTTAGATTATTATTTCATGCTTCATTAACATATATGTAGTCATAATTTGTTGCTTTTATTTAAATAGTGTTTTCTGTAATCCTATTGGTTGACTTTAAAGTGATTAAATATGTCACTAATCAAGTCATGTGACTTTAAAATGTCGAAGTTATTTAGTTTTAATTTCTTTAATTTCAAGTACAATGATATGCCTTAGAAACGGCTTAACAAGTATTGCATTTATGATTTTTGCGACTCCATCTATTATCAATTGTTTTACGGCTCTGCTAATGTGTCGCCATATAACATATATATTGTGACCTTTAAACGACTGATTATCCATCACAAAAGTCGAAGTTTCAGTACAGTTTTCTCTATATTAAATGTTAGTTGCTGTATTATTCCGGGTTACCATTTTATACTTCAATA
>JAWPHD010020885.1:0-30106 GCA_037043455.1 Cyrtodaria siliqua | reverse complement strand
ACCCACGGAATACACTTGTTGTCAAGTATGTTTACATTTCACAGTCGTGAGAAAAATAGAACGCTAAGAACGCTAATAACTAGTGTACATGTACACACATTTATGTATAGGATAGAGGCTATGAAGAGAAATCTTCACCATAACGAATAAAGAAGACCTAAAGGGGGGGGGGGGGGGGGGTGGGGGGGGGGGTGCAGCGCAGCGACCGACCGCGGTTTCTTAATTGTGAAGATTTGATTTCTCTTCATCCGACTTAGTGTTTGCCATAGGTTTTATCGATAGTCTCTATATAGGTCACTCTCTTCACCGCGAAGACTGCTTGTAGTAAAGTTGGTGCAAGTATTTGAAAATCTGAGACAAATGATTGGTTGAAAATTAGGGTAAACACTAAATACATATACAGTAATAAACAAAACTGCACTTATAACTGGACATACAGATTTAGAATAACACTTATCAGAATCTATATGTAGTATGTAGTACTGTGAGAATATGTATCATGAAATACTGTAGGAATCATGAGTACTGTAAATTATATCAAACAGTGCCATATAAAGGTCATCTACCAACATTTTGCTTACACTTGAACGTTAACATATAGTGAAATAACACTTTGACGTATCCTTGGAGTCTTATATATGCACGCCGGTATTTTATCTCTTTAAAACAATTCAGAGCAATAAAGACAATATGAAGTAAAAGGAATACTCATCCTGATGACACTGTAAGTTCATACAGAACAACAAGAACACAAAGTAAGAACATGACAAAGAAAAAAAAATGAAAAAATATTGGAAACAGATAATCGTCGTTTTGCTTATTATAATTAATAAACTCTGATACACGTAGAGAGAAAATGCTGGAGTTAACATATAAAAATAACCGCGCCGTTTGTTCCTGTGACAAAATATCAAACTATCGGTTATTTATGGTGGCTGATTTCTGCCATGTCGGACCCGCCAGAACGACAAAACGAAAAGACGACAAAAGGCTGTATTTGTCGTCTTTTCGTCTTGGCGCCCGCCAGAACGACAAAACGAAAAGACGACCAAATGCTGTATTTATCGTCTTGTCGTTTTGTCGGCGGGCGCCAAGACGACAAGACGACATGGCAGAAATCAGCCACCATAGTTATGACATGAGCGGGCCCATCTGTAAGCCCTAGGACAAAACCATAAATCAAACAGAAATGCATGAACTTAGACCTTTAATCGTCCTAAATCATTCCAACAAAAGGAAGCTTTACAATTCTCACATCTCATAACTTGCACTTTTGAAATAAAATGCTTATCGCAGTTACGGTTAAACTCGAAACTCACAGATGTTTACACATTAGGACACGTAACAAATAATTTAAGTTGATAATTTAAGAGAGCCACCACTCGTTAAGGCATTGCACATGTTTTTTATTAATTAATAACTTTCACATGACATCATCAACATAATTTGACCAATCAGTAAGCAATAACATAAAACACCTTCACATTCTAGTATGGGGGAACTCGGTGTTTATCGTTGATGCTAATCTGATAAAAAATATTTTAGCTCCAATTTGGGACGAAGATTGTTGGATATCTCTCAGTCCCTCTATAGCTCCGATTTGGGACGGAGATCGTTGGATATTCCAAGTCCTTCAAAGCTCCGATTTGGAACGGAGATCGTTGGATATCTCACAGTCCTTCAAAGCTCCGATTTGGGACGGAGATCGTTGGATATCTCTCAGTCCCTCTATAGCTCCGATATGGGATTGAGATAGTTGAATATCATCTTTCAGTCCCTCAAAGCTCCAATTTGAGGTGGAGATCGTTGGATATCTCTCAGTTCCTCAAAGCTCTGATTTGGGACGAAGATCGTTGGATATCTCTCAGTCCCTCTATAGCTCCGATTTGGGACGGAGATCATTGGATATCTCTCAGTCCCTCTATAGCTCCGATTTGGGACGGAGATCGTTGAATATCTCTCAGTCCCTCTATAACTCCGGTTTGGTACGGAGATCATTGGATATCTCAAGGTCCCACTATAGCTCCGATTTGGGATTGGAGATCGTTGGATCTCTCATACTCCTTCAAAGCTCCGATTTGGTATGGAGATCTTTGTATCACTCATACTCCCTCAAAGCTCCGATTTGAGATGGGAAATCGTTGGATTTCTCATTCACTTAAAAGCTCAGATTTGGGATGGAGATCGTTGGATCTCTCTCCCTCTCTCAAAGCTACGATTTCGGATGGGAGATCGTTAGATCGTTCACATTCCCTTAAATCTCCGATTTGGGATGGAGATCGTTGGATCTCTCACAGTCCCTTAAAGCTCCGATTTGGGATGGAGATCGTTAATTCTCTCAAACTCTCTCAAAGCTCCGATTTTGGATGGAAATCGTTAGATCTCTCATACTTCCTCAAAGCTCTGATTTGGGATGGGAGTTGGTTGGATCTATCACAGTCCCTTAACAATCCGATTTGGGATGGGAGATTGTTGGATATCTCTCAGTCTTTCAACGCTCCAATTTGGGATGGGAGATTGTTGGATATCTCTCAGTCCCTTAACGCTCCGATTTGGGATGGAGATCGTTGGATCTCTCATACTACCTCAAAGCTCCGATTTCGGATGGGAGATCGTTTGATCTCTCACAGTCCCATAAAGCTCCGATTTGGGATGGAGATCGTTGGATCTCTCATACACCCTCAAAGCTCCGATTTCGGATGGGATATCGTTTGATCTCTCACAGTCCCTTAAAGCTCAGATTTGGGATGGAGATCGTTGGATCTCTCATACTCTCTCAAAGCTACGATTTGAGATGGGAGATTGTTGGATCTCTCACAGTTCCTTAAATCTCCGATTTGGGATGGAGATCTTTGCATCTCTCATACTCCATCAAAGCTCCGATTTGGGATGGAGATCATTGGATCTCTCATATTCCCTCAAAGCTCCGATTTGGGATGGAAGATCATACTCCCTCAAAGCTCCGATTTGGGATGGAGATCGTTGGATCTCTCATACTCCCTCAAAGCTCCGATTAGGGATGGAGATCGTTGTATATCTCATACTCTCATAAAGCTGTGATTTGGGGTGGGAGATCGTTGGATCTCTCACACTTCCTAAAATCTCCGATTTGGGATGGAGATTGTTGGATCTCTCATATTACCTCAAAGCCCCGATTTAGAATGGAGATCGTTGGATCTCTCATACACCATCAAAGCTCCGATTTGGGCTGGAGATCGTTGGATCTCTCATATTACCCTCAAAGCTCCGATTTCGGATGGGAGATCGTTGTATCTCTCATTTACCCTCAAAGCTCCGATTTCGGATGTGAGATCGTTGTATCTCTCATTTACCCTCAAAGCTCCGATTTCGGATGGGAGATCGTTTGATCTCTCATATTACCTCAAAGCTCCGATTTGGGTTGGAGATCGTTGGATCTCTCATACTCCTTCAAAGCTCCAATTTGGGGTGGAGATCGTTGGATCTCCCATAATCCCTCAAAGTTCCGATTTCGGATGGGAGATCGTTGGATCTCTCACAGTCCCTTAAAGCTCCGATTTCGGATGGAGATCGCTGGATCTCTCATACTCCTTCAAAGCTCCAATTTGGGGTGCAGATCGTTGGATCTCCCATAATCCCTCAAAGTTCCGATTTCGGATGGGAGATCGTTGGATCTCTCACAGTCACTTAAAGCTCCGATTTCGGATGTAGATCGTTGGATCTCTCATATTCCCTCCAAGCTCCGATTTTGGATGGGAGATTGTTTGATGTCTCGCAGTTCCTTAACGCTCCGATTTGGGATAGAGATCGTTGGATCTCTCATATTCCCTCCAAGCTCCGATTTCGGATGGAGATCTTGGATCTCTCACATACCATCAAAACTCCGATTTGGGATCTCCTCGTTGGATCTCTCATACTCTCACAAAGCTAGGATTTGAGATGGGAGATTGTTGGATCTCTCACAGTCCCTTAAATCTCCGATTTGGGATGGAGATCGTTGCATCTCTCATACTCCATCAAAGCTCCTATTTGGGATGGAGATCATTGGATCTCTCATATTCCCTCAAAGCTCCGATTTTGGATGAAAGATCATACTCCCTCAAAGCTCCGATTTGGGATGGAGATCGCTGGATCTCTCATACTCCCTCAAAGCTCCGATTAGGGATGGAGATCGTTGTATATCTCATACTCTCTTAAAGCTATGATTTGGGGTGGGAGATCGCTGGATCTCTCACACTCCCTAAAATCTCCGATTTGGGATGGAGATTGTTGGATCTCTCATATTATCTCAAAACCCCGATTTAGAATTGAGATCGTTGGATCTCTCATACACCCTCAAAGCTCCGATTTGGGATGGAGATCGTTGGATCTCTCATATTACCTCAAAGCTCCGATTTGGGATGGAGATCGCTGGATCTCTCATACTCCTTCAAAGCTCCAATTTGGGATGGAGATCGTTGGATCTCCCATAATCCCTCAAAGTTCCGATTTCGGATGGGAGATTGTTGGATGTCTCATATTCCCTCCAAGCTCCGATTTTGGATGGGAGATCGTTTGATGTCTCGCAGTCCCTTAACGCTCCGATTTGGGATGGAGATCGTTGGATCTCTCATATTCCCTCCAAGCTCCGATTTCGGATGGAGATCTTGGATCTCTCACATACCATCAAAACTCCGATTTGGGATCTCCTCGTTGGATCTCTCATACTCCCTCAAAGCTCCGATTTGGGATGGAGACCACCATTCATAATCATGCTGAAGTATTGTCTTGACGAGGTTGTACCGATTTGCAAACGTTTGTATGTTATCACCACAGGGAATATTACACGTCAATAACTAATTCCGTTCTTTCTAATTACAGGATAATTCAGTGGAGAAAACGCTGTTTGAAGCGGAGGTTTCTGGATAGAGACGATGATAGATTATACGAGTTGTGGTTGTCACGTGACCAGACATTACGTCTTTCATGTTAATGACCTCCGGTGCTATACCACATGTACTTATTGAGTTAGACCATTACGGCGCACGTTGTTGTTTTTGTCGTTGTGCACTGTTGGCTTCTGTTTCTGAGAGCATCAAACCTTTGTTTCAGGGCACATTACGCGTATTCTAGTGGTCTTTTTCCGTTGAGCAACTTGCTGTTCTGTTTACTGATTTTCTCCCTCGTTCTTACCGTCAAATCTTACTTCAGAAAACAATGTTAAATATATTTTATTGGTCAGGCGTTTTCCAGTGCTTAACGGAGATGACACGGTCTTCAGGGTGGAGAAACCACGTGACGGTTTGATAGGTTTCACGGCAAAAGATTGTAAACCATACGCTCAATTCAGGTAGGTGTTCGCTTCATAACTTTCTTAATATGTATCGAATTGTGTTCACCTGAAGTGCACATACCCCTCCAAATAGAGCTCTTTCCTCCGCCGCTAAAGATAATTCGATTTATCTAGTACTTTCTGAGATTAGCCCTCCGAACGCCTTGGAATCGACAGAAATATATGCCTGTGTACATTTTGGGAGGGCTAATCTCGGAAAGTACTGCATGAAGCAAATTACCTTTTGCGGCCGAGGAAAATGCTCGCATTGTAAAGCTCGTTTTTGGCCGTGAAACCGATTAGAAAGTCGCGCGGTTTCGCCACCATGCTGGTCTTTTCTACGTGAAGTAAGTACTTCACGCAAACAGATGCTCAACGGAAAAGGAGAAATTAACGAAAAATACCACTGGAATACTCAAATTGACTTTTGCTGGTATAGCAGCATGCTTATTCGTTGTCTACTGTTTGTAAAGCGTGTTTGAGCTAAATGATTTTCTATATTTATTATAGACAAAATCTTAGTGGAACTGAATAAGTTATAAAGCAGTCGAGTATTTGGCCGTAAGAGCAAAATCTCGTCTTCTACGTATCGGTTTGTGAATAAATATTGAACAGTCAGCACTGTTAGTAAGACATTTAACATGTAAATTCATTGTTGTGGATTATGTTGTTGTGGTTTTGTTGTTTTTTGTTGTTGTTTTGTGTTGTATTTGTTTGTGTGTTTGTTTGTTTGTCTTTTCATAGTTTATGTTCAACTTTAGCGGAGATGATACAGACTTTGTCGAGTATTTGTATATTATATCACTGTCAAATCTGCATTAATTCATACGATATTCCCAGGTGTTGATTGAAACAATCCAGCTGGAATGTATACTCCGTTAAAATGGAATGCGAATTGTTTAGCTGATTGTTATGTGCAGACTACCTGTACTATTAACCAGCCACTTGGCCCTGCACGCTTTCCGTTTTATGCCTAAATGCAGTGTACATGGTAAACAACGTAATAGTAGATAAGTTCACATGAGTTATCGCGATATTAAGTTACAGCTATTGGGGTTGTTTTATATTCTATTGAGCGTAATTGCCTCAGTTTTAAGACTTCAACACGTTGTCGACTGTTTCATCTGCCTTTAATAATTATAGTATGCATTCAAATTAATAAGATTTAATTTATTTTTTTAATTCCACGCATTCAGTACTGGATATTAACAGTACAATAAGGTGGATAATCTACACTATAGGATACTATTTTTGTTGTTTATAGAAGGATGTCGGAGATATTTTATATATGAAAAAAAATCAAAATTAAAAAAATAAAATCATAAATATATTTTACTGGGAAACTTCTTAAAAAGGAAGGCGTTCTTTTTAACGAATTACAGTCAGTTTGTTTTCACTCGTCAGGGTCAGGCGGAGGAGCAACTGTGATAGGAATAGCTTTTCTGGAGATTTTCTTCCATTTTTATTATTATTATTAATTATTATTATTATTATTATTATTATTATTTTCACCTAACCTTAAAGGGATATACGGCACTCTTGATTTTTTAAAAACTCGCGGCGTAACATAGGTTTTTCTAAATACATTGCATTTGTTCAGTCCAAGAATAGCATAACGAACATTGTTTTGCCATATTACTAACCTATGGTAGGATAACTAAGAAATGTTGAAACTTAAAATTGTATTATAGGTTATTGCATTTGTATGGCTAAATATTACTTGGAACGAGTTGTTTTGGCAAAGGACGACGAGCTTGCGAGTCGTCCTGCGCCAAAACAACGAGTTCCAAGTAATATTTAGCCATACAAATTCAATAACCTTTTTATTGTATACTTTCATATTGATTTTGATCAATGTTAATTGTATGACTATTACTTTTCATTGCATTTGTGTTATTTTTATAGCTTTTGATGGAATTCCTATCTTGCCATTCAGTTTCATTTTGTGTGGATGATTATTTTGCGCGAAAACGACGTCGACGTCGGATGACGTCATTAAAAACAACAAGCGATTTTCTGAAGTTTGTTTACCATTCGATAACTCTAAAAACAGTGGGTGAGTGACCATTTGAATTATTTTATCAATTTTTGCCATAAAAGGTTGAAAAAAAACTCGTATTTTGTGTTGACACTATAGGAAGGATTCCGTTATTTTTATTTGAAAGTAGTTCCTTATTTCTGTTTCGCGGCTCTTAGCAAGCACGAGCAAAAGTTCCCGTGCAATATGAATGCGTGCAATATCGTAGAATATTGCACGCTTAGCTCAATGCAAACTAAACGGGACAATATGAAAGTATACAATAATAAAATATATACAAGCAGATTTAAAGTCAAAACGATACTGGATTAATAAATCGGGAGGCTAATTGTAATATTTGATAAAGACTGCGATTGCCTTGTGTCCTTTTAAACGTAAACCCGTCACTTAACCTAACTCTGACTCGGGCAAAACAACTGACTGTAATGTATGGCAAAAACTGTTTTCAGCTTTAAAAGTGTGCTTTCAAATTCCGAAAACAATTTGGTTCAAACAAGCGACCCAAATATAAGTGTATATAGCATGGTGTTCAATGGTATCACGGTACTTAAATGTTTTGTCGAAAAAAATAAACTGCAAACAATTTGTAAAGAAAAATGGAACTCAAATGCTTTCTGAGACCCTTTTACTAAATTGTTATGCTATAAAATGTAATCAAGTTTACGTAAACATGTCAGAATTAGATTTGAAAAGAAGGGTTTCCTCATTGAGCTTATTATTTTAAAAGTTCTATGGTATCAAGGTATGCACATATTGTGTATCCTGTATTTGTTAGTAACTGGTATAACATTCAATGAGTGACCATTTCTAGAAACAATAATGTACAACAGACTCATCAGACTAAATATTAATGAATTTTATAACTTTCAAGGTAATGTAAACTGCATTTATGGTGACTAGGGTTGATGAATTTTAAAGATCATAAGGAAATTGTCAACATGTTTGCATTATTTTGAAATATCCTTTTGACAAATGTTTTATTATGTGTACCTAAAGTCATCACATCTATAAAATAATTCTCATATTTTAGCAGAGATGCATACTGTGTTATAGACTGGACACTACCGTGATACCATAGAACCCTTGATAGCATAGGAAGCCAGTATACATGTATATAAAGCTTTTGAACATTATGATAAATGATGTGATTTCTACATTTATTTTAAGATTTTCATTATATCATGAAGTCATTAATATATATATAAATATATGTATATCTTCGTTATGATTGTCAATAATGTTTAAAAAAAATCAATGGGCCCTGTCCCAATTTGAGTAAACTGATTTTTCCACTTATTTTGCTCTTAGTAATTGGTTTTAAACCAGTCTATTTTCGCGGCTACCATTATATAACGACGTTTTTCATTGGACTAGAGGTCGAGCACGTCTTAATGAACCAAATGAATGAAAAGGACCGCATGGACTCGTTTATATAAGGCATGTTAAACAAATATCAAAAAATGATATTATTCATTCCCTTCAGAACTTGCCACATTGACTAAATAGCTGTAAATGGAGAATATCAATTTGTATTCCCTTCAGAACATGCCGGCATTCTACTAAATATGTTGTAAATTGAAAAATATTATTTTTCATTCCCTTCAGAACTTGAAACATTGAGCATGTCCATTTTTCAAAAAATGCGAAAAATGAGTAAATCTCAAAGACGATCTGTGTCCACATTTTCAAAAACTTGATATTTTACCCCCAAAAAGTAATCCAAGCCCCTTTTTCTATGTATTTGTCTCCAAAGGAGACCCTTTTCCCGGAATATACCTTCCATGTGTCACATTATTAAACTTTTAAAATGTGGACACGGCTCTATAAGGCGGTGTGTCCACATTTTAAAAAAATACTCTTTTCTTAGGAAAAACATACTTTTTCAAAATGTGGACACGCCGCCTTATAGAGGCGTGTCCAAGTTGAACGCTGCAAGTTATGAAGAGAATAAACAAATATGTATCCATTTACAGATATTACGTCAATGTTGCATGTTCTGAAGGGAATGAAAAAAGAACATAAATTATCTCAATTTAACGGTAATTCTATCAAGGTTGCAGTATCTGAAGGGAATGAAAACTATTTTATACGGAAATATAGCTCTTTTTGTAGTTATAAGGAAATATCAGAACACTGCACCACAGTAGTAAAAGTGCCATGAATATTTCTACGAACTAGGCCTATGTCCTTGTGATGACACAATTGTAAAGGCATTTAATTTCATTCACATAGAAGTGTTGACTGCGTCCCTTGCTGAAGCGGTATAGTTCATTCATCGAGTTTATAGTTCGTAAACCAGAATTAAAACGATTGTTGCATAATTCTGACTGGTTTACAACGGATTTTACCTCGATGATGGCCGCGTCAGAAAAATGAATTGCATATTTCGAACATAAAACGATCCTTGAAGGTAATTTTATTGACGCAGTAACACTACACTTGTATTAGTGTTACATATTTTATGTTTCGTCTCCTCAAGAATCACCGACTTTTTCCAGAATGATCGATCGATGTTGAACATTTTTTTTTTTTAAAAAGGGTCAATTTCGGAAAATGGTCAAATACGTCTTGGTCTAAAAACGGTTAAACATGTCAATAAAATCATTTTTGGATATTTTTTTAACATGTGGACACACCGCCTTATATGAATGTGTCCACATTTTCAATATTAAGTAGCCAAAACTTAAAAAAAACACTTTAAAAAAAGTCTCAAAATCAGTTTACTCAAATTGGGACAGGGCCAATCAATGTTGGTGAACCCTTAACATTACCTTCATATTCA
The DNA here is from genome assembly GCA_037043455.1 of Cyrtodaria siliqua. Classification (NCBI taxonomy): domain Eukaryota; kingdom Metazoa; phylum Mollusca; class Bivalvia; order Adapedonta; family Hiatellidae; genus Cyrtodaria; species Cyrtodaria siliqua. The sequence continues at coordinate 19,996 of JAWPHD010020885.1, read as the reverse complement.
ATGGTGTGTTTGTGTCTTTGTTTGTTTGTATGGATGGATGGAAAGTGACTATATACTTACATCAGGAATGGTTGTTTGTTTTTATAGCAAGGCTTAAATAAAATATGTAAATAAACATATCTATTAACTTTGTTGTCCTGTGAAATATCTTAATACCATTGAAATCAAATAGTAAACTGTAACCACAATATAATGGCTCTGCAATATGACAATATGATATTTTATTTGAAAAGAAAGAACGGCTGTATGATTGTATCACATGTCATTAGAGTGTTATCACTGGTTATATTGAAAAATTACGGATTACGTGGGTTTCAATTAAAGTTGCATACATGAAAAACAATTGCCTCATTTCTATTCAAACTATGTTTGACGATATCTGGCATAAGACCTAGGTCGATGGTCGATGGTAAGATGTGATGGTAAGATGGGCGTTACGTTTGCCCTTTTTTATTGACCGGTCTGTACGGTGTCCTGTTAGGGCCATCTTACCACCGCATCTTACCATTGACTATTGACCTAGGTTGATTCTCGATGGTAAGATGCGATGGTCGATGGTAAGATGCGATGGTAAGATGCGATGGTCGATGGTAGATGCGATGGTAAGATAAGATGTCGATGGTAAGATGCGATGGTAAGATGCGATGGTCGATGGTAGATGCGATGGTAAGATAAGATGGTCGATGGTAAGATGCGATGGACCATCGAACATATCATCTTACCATCGCATCTCACCATCAACCATCGCATCTTGCCATCGACCATCGCATATCACCATCGTATCTTACCATCGACCATCATATCTTACCATCGACCATCGCATCTTACCATTGACCGTCTCATCTTACCATCGCATCTTACCATCGCCCATCGCATCTTACCATATTATCGTACCATCGCATCTTACCATTGATCTTGGTTGATGGTCGATGGTAAGATGCGATGGTAAGGCGGCCCTAACAGGACACCGTACAGACCAGTCAAGCGTTTGATACCAATACAAATCATGTGGTAATGGACGAAACTACGATGTCCTGTTAGGGTTATCTTACCATCGACCTAGATATGTACGATGGTAAGATGTGATGATCGATGATAAGATGCGATGGTTGATGGTAAGATGCGATGGTAAGATGCGGTGGTCTATGGTAAGAAGCGATGTCGATGGTCGATGATAAGATGTGATGGTAAGATGCGATGGTCGATGGTAGGGTGCGATGGTAAGATGCGATGGTCGATGGTAATATGCGATGGTTATATGCGATGGTCGATGGTAAGATGCGATGATAATATACATTGGTCGATGGTAAGATGCGATGGTAAGATGCGATGGTAAGATGCAATGGTAAGATGCGATGGTCGATGGTAAGCTGCGATGTCGATGGTCGATGGTAAGATGCGATGGTAAGATGCGTTGGTCGATGATAAGATGCGATGGTAAGATGCGATGGTTTGTGGTAAGATGCCCTAACAGGACACCGTACGAAACGGTTAAATGAAATTCGGAGTCAATTAACAGCATTTTAAAACACAGAAATAAATAAAGATTGTCAGTGATGTCAATGGAGAAACTTTTATATCGGTATGGGACTGATGAAGACGTTTGAAGTTGGTAAAAACAAAGATCACGCAATTTGACATTTTAATTCAATCGATGCATCTGTTCAACTTAAAACTTAAAACGTTATTTAACGATACCATTTAAACGAAAAAGACGCCTACAGAAGTCGAAAATCGAATATGTTAGAGTTATTTATTTATTACATTTATATGGTTTAAATATCTCGATTTCTCAGCGAAATAAAGCTGACGTTGAGTCATATATATCAATGAAGTGTACGAGACGTTGACATTGTTTACCAAAAACGTTTAAAAAAAGAAAAATATATCGATTAACCATATACAAAGTGATGAAGTAAAGGCAACAGCCGATATTAGGCACATATGTTTAAGAGCACATCCCCCCGGCAATGCGGTTGAAGTAACTACATTTTGTAGTGCTATAACGTAATACACCATATATATTATTCCAGAAGTGTGACAAAGCGTTAGATTATGTAAATACATGTTCGAACACATGCCTGAACGTGGTTTTGTCTAAACTGTTACCGCTTTCTCAAATACTTGAGAAAAAGAATTAATTTCTGTACATTGTTCTATCCAAACATGATAAAACGCTCACAAAAATGTAAACTATTAACACCCGACTCTTGCTGTAAAGAGCATTTAATTGTCATTGGATTAAACTTAAATAGCGTGCGTGAGTGGTTCAGTAGTAGAGCGTCAGACTCCAGATCGAGAGGTCGTGGGTTCGATCCTCGACGTGGCCATTATATTTGTCCTCAAGCAAGATAATTAATCCACATTGCTAAGTACTGGTTCTACCCAGGAAGTCGTCTAGAGTGATTAAAATAAATTGCAAGAACTTGTTATACAATCGATATAAAAGAAATACGTTTAAATAGAGATAATTTAAATGCTGGGATCGATTTATGGAAATCATTTACGAGATGATAGGCGTGTGTGTCTTTTCACGAACGAGCGTATGAGAGTGAGTGAAAAACAAAACACGCCTACCATCGAGTGAAGGATTTTCCAATAATCGATCCCAACAGTTAAATAATCTATTTATTACATTTTAAATCAGTTTATGTATGATTTAAACGGAATTATTAGCTTTATTTATCGGCGGATGACCTTGACGTCACCAACACTTTATTGACGTCATGACTCAACGCTACAGTACAGTTAGTTATTTTTGCGTTCGGAGTTAGTTATTAATATTTAGTGATTATGAATATTCTTTCACTGAGAAATCCCAATCTTTCACCCATAGAAATGTAATAAACTACGTTAAGTAGCGTGTCCATAGTATTGTATCATTTCATAATGAGCAGCGCTAGAAATGCCACTATTAACTTGGACCATGAAATGTTTGAACGATCTGCCGAGTTTTCACCTTTAGCATTGATTTTGTTTTTTTCGTTTCTGTGCTTTTCCATGACCCGTATTCGTCTAAGGCCGCACATTTAAGATCGGGCGTCAGTTTCGGTCTTTGACACGCTGGTGCGTCAGATGCTTCTAATGTCTTGCAGCCGAGTTGCGGAAATTCCAACTGGAACAACGCGGTAGTATTCAGGTTGTCAGGTCCATGGCATGTGCTTTTATTGATGACCTCACCATATTTCAGATGGCCAGCCGAGTTCATCAACCAGCTGATAGAGCAGTTACAATAAAACGTGTTTTCGGTAAAAACAAAAGAGACATTAACAGTATGCAACTTAAAGATATCGTCGAGGACGCCGCAGTGCATGTTCCAGATATGGTTGTAATGAAACTCGACCCTGCTGACGTCGCGAACTTTAGTGAGGGCTCCAGTTACAAAGTCACTGATGTTGTTGTTCGTCATTATCATCATGGATATATCCGAAAAATCGTACATGCCGTGAGTGTAGAAGTTCCGCACATGCGTCTTTTCCAGCATAAACATGTTCACCTTCTTTATGTTATAGAAAGCGAATGATTTGATGCGACCAATCCTGCTGTTGGATATTCGAAGCACATCCAACTGTTTTAAGTTACTGAATGCGTACTGTTCAATGTTACCAAACACAGTCTGGTTAAAGAAGAGGGTCTTGATGGACGGCATATCGCTGAAGGCACAGCCATGCACATTGGCAATGTTGGCGTTTTTAAACTCTAGCGAGGTGAGATTTTTCAGATAGCTGAAGGCTTTTGGTGGAATATCTCGGATATTGAATTGGGTCAAGCGCATACGTTTTGTATCTAAAGGAAAATCCATTGGTAACTTCATCAAAGCGGTACAGTCAGTAAATTGCTGGCTACAATAACAGTTCATCGGACAAGCTGTGCATTGCTGTCCGGTTTGGACGAGGAATACCAAGCACATTAAAGGGAGACTCGCGTATAAAGTTCTGGATTCCATATTTGTGTTTGAAGTGTAGTCGTCGTGTGTGCCAACTGAAAAGAGAAAAAAGAAAGATTTAAACATATCTGCTATTCCCCCACCCCACCTCCCACACACCCGATTAATATTTGTTTACATATATAGGTTCTCTACTCTGTAATGCATATGATGACTTGCTTATTGAAATATTGCTCTTCTGAAGAAAAACAACATGTTCAACATATTCAAAGTCTTAGTGTGACTTAGTGTGTCTTTTGGCGGTAAAAATTGAACAATTCATTGGAATTGAATGATAGATAAAGAAGTTATAGCCCGGACACATAACTAAGGCAATAACCTTCAGTAGTAGTGTGAACTTGACCTTGAATTTAAGGACATGGATGTTGGTAGCAACACATCGCCTCATGGTGTGTGTGTGTGTGTGTGTAGTTCGAAGGTTTAAAGACCGTCCGCCAACTAACACGACAAGTTTCCCTGCCGCGATGGGCACAATAGAGTCTGGTCTGTTCTAGATGGATGCGTTGGTTGATGTGGTGCTGCTGCGTCGTCATTTCTCTTGTAGATATGTAGGTGGATGTCGCTGTTGCTCTGTGGTTGTCGCTGTGGCAGGGAGGTGGGGGGTCTGGAACGACGTCTAGGTGGTGCTGCCTAACTACTGGGCGATCCCCCATAGGGCCACACCCGCCAGTTGCAACCTGCGTCCCCGGTGGCTATAGCAACTAACGTAGGATAGTTCTATTCTCGTCTGGCACGCAGGTTGATATGGCTCCTTCGCTCCGTGTACAGCGTCAGGCTTCCCTCCATTTGTAGTTGTTCCTGGCGCTGTACAACGTCTGGCGGGACGAAGGAGACATCTTCACTCTCGGTCAATCAACAATCATTCCGTTAGTGCTGCATCATATAAGCCAGTGACTTATACTACAAGTAATAACAGATCCGCAATCCTATCTCGTACAACTTTGTAGGATGTGCTGGCAACATCGCCTCATGGTGGCGAACATTGTGTATACAATACGTATTATAGTCGAATGGTAGATAACGTTTTTTTATACCACAATATCCTAAATACACACTATGCATCGTGTAATACCCGAGGATATACACAGCATTATGTTAGTTATTGTGGTCTAAATACAATAGAGCATGAGTCTTGCACGTGTACGGACGATAATGCACTCGCTGACGCTCGTGCATTATCTACCCGTACACGTGCAAAACTAACGCTCGTGCATTATCTCCCCGTACACGTGCAAAACTAACGCTCGTGCATTATCTCCCCGTACACGTGCAAAACTCATGCTATATCCTATACATAGCCCTGACACAAACTTATACGTGTAGCAATAACCTTTAAAGTTTTAGTGTGACCTTGACCTTAAAGATAAAGATAAGGCCCTGAATGTTAGTCTCGACATCGTCTTATGGTGGTGAACAGGCATTAGTAATAAAAGTATTGGGATCAAATGATCGATAACGAAGCTCTAATGGTTTTCCTATGTTCTTGCTTATGTTATAATTTTCATAAACCTGAAGGTCTGAGCCTAAACCGTGCTATAAATGCCGGTATATTTCAGCCGTGCTATAAATGACAGATTCGGCAGTTATACCATGGTCTACTCAATTTTCCACACGCGAAATTGTAATGCTTACACACAACTTGTCAATCAAATATGTAAAACACGACTACTCATTATCAAAGCAGCACTCCTTGATATTGAATTTACCCAATAATATTCACAGGCAATTGGCTGCAATAATCAAAACATGGGTCATGCTCATGCCGCGTGATAATGCTATTTCTTGATTGGATCGAGCTGTTATTTTTACTGAAAACAGCAACGCCCTAACACTTCTTGCGCATGCGTAGTTGGATAAATGGCTAGAGTACAAAACATTTATAGCATATTTTTCGAGTATGCGATTTATACTGTAGGCCTACTTTCGGGCCTGCGGCCCTCGAGAAGCAGTATAAATCGCATATACTCGAAATAGTATGCTATAAATATTACATAGCCCGGACACGAACTTATAGCATAGTCTAGGCATATAATTATAGCAACCAGCTTCAAAGTCTCAGTGTGACATTGACCTTGAAGGCAGTGACCTGCATTTGTTAGCAGCGCATCGTCTTATGGTGGTGAACATTTATATACAACATTATTGTATAACCCCCTACGGTCGCTACATGTTGGGTTCTATTTTGTTAAAATTCCACTTAATAAACAGTAACGAATATATATAATACCGAAACTCTATTGTCCAAAAGGGTGCTTGCAGGAAAGATGTACTTGTCACAATAGCAAGTAACAATCATGTATATCTGTAAACGGACACTCAGGTGTTCACTTCGTTTTTATTTAATGCAAAATTAAATAACGAAGTTAAATGAAAGACAATTACTCAGGTAAGACCGGAAATGACATGCCACCACTGCGATGACCTTAAAGTATCTATCCCGGCAACAACAGCCAATTTTTACAACATTTTCTAAACCAACTGTCGATCAGGATTTGAAAACGCAAAATATGTTTTACTGATAGAAGTAGGGCAAATCGTATTCAACAATTTAGCGCATATTGTTAACCTTTGGGACAAAGAGATTTGACTACTTCTATAAAATTAAATTCTTGATTTGAACAAAAAACAGCGTTCTGAAAAGAATCGTCAAAAATGTCGCGTTTTAAATTTATTGAGTATATCTACAAGTATAACGTACATATGCTGAGAATCCAATCTCTGTAGACACAATATAAACGGCTTTACCCAGCCAGGCCAAACCCAGAAACTGGAGCGGCGAATTTAGAGTTATCAACTCATAATTCATTTTACGCATATTCGATCACGAGTGTTTTTAGAACCCGTGAATAAACCTTTACTTTTAATCTGTACATATGCCTAAGTATATGACCTACAAAACCTGGACAGAACCTGGACAGAGTTTTGGTAAAAGTTGTGTAGTGTAATTTTGCCGTTATTGGGCGGTTAGTTTCTTTATGAGTTTTGTAAAAACGAGGAAATTGCCCTACATAACGTTAATTGCATGTATTTTATTAAATGTAAAGAACATTTGCCTAAACGTATACAATAATGGTTTTTTTTAAAGCTCGTAAATGCATACGTTTCTGTCACTTCATGCATTAAAGGTTAATACAGTAATACGTGTTCCTCTCTTCAGCTGTCTGTAAACCGCTCAATCACTCAACCTTATGTCAATTTACATCACAAGCCTAAGCACGTTTACCATTTTGAGACGCATAGCAAGCTGGGTTATGCTATATTTGTATTTTAGATTATAAGTAAGTGGTGGCGAGTTTCAGAAGGCGTGGTGGCATTTCTTTAACCGCTACAAAATTAAGTAATCTGACCTTGACGCTATAAACGATGCCATGCGCATTAGTTCGCTTTCAGGGGTATTCAAACAAAATGCTTGATTTTAAAAAAAAATGGCCATAGATTGTGCAAATGGGTCGGGTCACAAGTTATGTAGTTACTTGTCTTGTTCATCTACATATACTTAGAAATTGTTGTCAAATATAGTATATAGAAGAGTAGAAAAGTTGTAATGAAAGAAGAAGAAGAAGAAGAAGAAGAAGAAGAAGAAGAAGAAGAAGAAGAAGAAGAAGAAGAAGAAGAAGAAGAAGAAGAAGAAGAAGAAGAAGAAGAAGAAGAAGAAGAAGAAGAAGAAGAAGAAGAAGAAGAAGAAGAAGAAAAAGAGATAAGGGACATATCAGAGAAATATACACCATTATAAGAACTTAGTAATATTGTATGTGCAAAACGCTTGGTTTTCTTAATGCAATGTTGGAAAGCATAACAAAAATTATTAAATTAATTGTGTTGTTCTTGACCGAAAAGCAACGTGTTTTTCTCTCTTCAAAATACTTGACGCGGGCGAATTAAAGACATAACAATGACAGAGAGTGTACATTCTCATTGATAAGGCTTGTTTAAAGCATTCGTCATTAGTGTTACGTATAGCTTAGTCTTATACTTAGTCGAATTAGAAAACATGAGTGATGGCCAGTGAATATGCCATATATATTCCGCGCTAAAATATGTTGTAAACGCGTGACTTTTTTTTTCCAACATTAATGTGCATTTGTATTGCTTGAATAAGTTTAACATCGGCGTAAACTGGTATCCACGTCCATTTTATATTCATTCAGTATGCCTTGTTATACAGTTTAAACGAGTATCTATCTCAGAGCCAACTAACTCTAAATTCAAACCCAGCCCGATATTCAGTATGACTAGTTATACAGTCTAAACAAAAATCGATCTCAGAGCTAGCTCGACATTGAAAACCCAGCTCGATATTGAATGTCGATATTTCATAGCCAACTTCACACAGCAGTTCGATTAGCCCTATTCAAGATCATTCAGCAGTGCTGTACGATTAAACTCATGTGTTGTATCTTAATATGTAAGTGAAGCGTCATTATTACTACATGTATAAATTACAAAATGAATGTAATCCTAATAATTCCAACATTATTTTTTTTTAGACAATTAATGTTCAAATTATCCCAATTATCCCATTTTTGTTTGTTTCCAACGTGTGACATATGCCATTGCTCTGAATTGAAATGAATTGAATTGGATTTTATTGCCGCGCCAATTCAATTGGTCATATGACGACTTTCCAGCATCCATTGGTGAAGAAAAACCCAAGGTTTCCTGGTCACATGAGGGCTCGAAGTCAATTGCCTTGAAACGCGAGCGTTAGTAAGTTGGTCACGTGTTGCGAGATATAACTTACGAAATGCAGTGTATTTAACAGAATTGTTGTTTAACGGCCTATAAAACTATTAGTAGGTTATTTCTTTACACCCCATATAGAAGAGAAGGACACATATTTATTTTTTTATATTAAATATGAATTCGGGAATCCTTATTGACGTTATTATCGAATGATTCCTGTGTTTGTTTAACGTGCTCAGAGGATTAGAGTCGGAAACACGGGACCGGCCGGTTTACGTCCGCATCCAACGGACGAAGATATGGAAACACACCGGAGAAAAAGAAATGGCGCCGTTGAATATAGACACCGTGATGCCGGATTCAGCCTACCGCGATGGACCACCTAAATTCGTTAATAGGCATGATCAGGTGTGATAATGAATAACCGTCACGACCCTGTCATGTTGACATTGTTACTATCTGCATACGTGCAGACAATTGATCTTAGATCTGGGTATACACCATAAATCACAAACTAGAGAATGATCTGAGTGACTGATCACGCGCGACAGGGCATTTGACAATCTGACTAAAACGCAGATAGCGATATTGTCAAACTAATCACTCTTTGACATCAGGAGTTTGGCCGGGGGATATTTTACAAAAGTGATCGTGCTGTAGTTTGAAGATTTTATTAACATGGTCGTGTTCTTTCAAAAATGGTTGAACTGGTATGAGGTTAAAGCAAGTTTGGGATAATTAAAACATGGGCATATTTGTCATTCATTGACCGTTCGAAGCTGCTAAACAAATGTTAATTTTGTGACACATATACTGTATAATACATATATTTTAGATTTTTATGATGTGTTGTTTTGTTTAGTTTGAACTAGTTGAAGTGGTATGTCTATCCAAAATTACAAAATGTATTCCTCCTTAAGACTTTTGTCGCTGTTATATACTAAGTATAACAAGTATATCCAATTTGGCTATTTATAGTTACACGATGATTGCTATAAAAAGTTCAACCATGCATTGTAAACACATTGTAAACACAATTCCATTCGTAAACTGTTTAAAACCGTTTATCAAACCTCTGTCCATGTCCAAGTGTTAAGGTGATATAATAATGTATATGTATGTATGGTGTTTTACGTCATTTTCAACACATGTAAGGTTATATTATTATGACGGTCGATGTTTGTGTGTTGGAGTCAGACCACCCACTTGTCCTGGGTAGAACCAGTACTGTACACCTCCCGCCATCCTAAAAATCGACACTTCCTCACTTGCAAGTCGAGCTCCCAGTGGGATTCGAACCCGCAGCGGTGAGAGACGAAAAAATAATGTATATGTGTCGATTAAAAGTATAAGAATGTTCACGGGTTCTTAAAATACCCGTGATTGAATATTCGTAAAATGAATTATGAGTTGGTAACTCTTAATTCAACGCTCCAGGTGTTGGGTCTGGCATGGCTTGTTAAAGCCGTTTATATTGTATCTGCAGAGTTTGTATTCTCAAAATATGTAAGTTATATATCTATATATATATATATATACTTCGTCATCAGTAGGTTTAGAAACGGTGTACATAGATTTAAAATGTGGCTGTTGTTGGCGGGATAGCTACTTTAAAAAATGTTCTAAAATGTGAAACTTTAGAATTGACCAAAGGGGGATGAAACATCAGTAGGTGTTCTCTTGATACATTTACAAACGGAACCCTCAGAAGATGTATGATGTAAAAAAAGTGTAAGGAAACATCTTAATGTAAACGATATACACCAAAGTGGAACGAAACATCCTAATGTAAAATATACACACAAAGTGTAAGGAAACATCCTAATGTAAAATATACACACAAAGTGGAATGAAACATCCTAATGTAAAATATACACACAAAGTGTAAGGAAACATCCTAATGTAAACGATGTACTCAAAGTGGAATGAAACGTCCAAATGGTAAATATATACAGAAAAGTAGAATGAAACTTCCTAATGTAAAAGATATACGCCAAAGTGGAATGAAACGCTATAATGTAAACGATATACTCAAAGTGGAATGAAACGTTAAAGATATACACAAAGTGAAATGAAACATTATAATGTATAATACATACACCGAAGAGGAACGAACCATTAGAATGTGTAATACACCAACGTTGAATAAAACTTTATAAAATGCCGAGCCTTTGCATCCTTTTATGGTCACTGCATATCACTGAAAAATCTTAAAGTCACCATTGCCTAACCCGTATATGATTGTAAGGTCACCATTGCCTAACCCGTGCATGATCGTAAGGTCACCATTGCCTAACCCGTCCATGAGCATATGGTCACCAGTGACTAACCCGTACATGATTTTAAGGTCAACGTTGCCTAACCCGTGCATGATCGTAAAGTCACCATTGCCTAACCCGTGCATAATCATATGGTCACCTGTGACTAGCCTATGCATGATCGTAGGGTCACCAATGCCTAACCCGTACATGATTGTTAGGTCATCATTGCCTAACCCGTGCATGATTGTAAAGTCACCATTGCATAACCCGTGCATAATCATATGGTCACCAGTGACTAACCCGCGCTTGATCGTATAGTCACAATTGACTAACCCGTGCATGGTCATAAGGTCACCACTGCATAACCCGTACATGATTGTAAGGTCAACAGTGACTAACCCGTGCATGATCTTAAGGTCACAATCGTCTACCCCTTGCATGATCGTATAGTCACCAGTGACTAACTCGTGTATGATCGTAAGGTCACCAGTGACTAACCCGTGTATGATCGTATGGTCACCAGTGACTAACCCGTGTATGATCGTATGGTCACCAGTGACTAACCCGTGTATGATCGTAAGGTCACCACTGCCTAACCCGTGTATGATGGTAAGATCACCAGTAACTAAACCGTGTATGATCGTAATGTCACCAGTGACTAACCCGTGTATGATCGTATGGTCACCAGTGACTAACCCGTGTATGATCGTATGGTCACCAGTGACTAACCGTGTATGATTGTAAGGTCACCAGTGACTAACCCGTGTATGATCGTAATGTCACCAGTGACTAACCCGTGTATGATCGTATAGTCACCAGTGACTAACCCGTGTTTGATCGTATGGTCACCATTGCCTAACCCGTCCATGATCGTATGGTCACCAGTGACTAACCCGTGCATGATCGTAATGTCACCATTGTCTAACCCGTACATGATTATAAGGTCAATATTGCCTAATCCGTGCATGATCGTAAGGTCACTATTGCCTTACCCGTGAATAATCATATGGTCACCGGTGACTAACCCGTGCATGATCGTAAGGTCACCATTGCCTAACGCGTGCAAGATCGTAAAGTTACCATTGCCTAACCCGTGAATAATCATATGGTCACCAGTGACTAACCCGTGCATGATCGTAGGGTCACCATTGCCTAACCCGTACATGATTGTAAGGTCATTATTGCCTAGCGCGTGCATAGTCATATGGTCACCAGTAACTAACCCTCGCTTGATCGTATGGTTAGCATTGACTAACCCGTGCATGGTCATAAGGTAACCACTGCATAACCCGTGCATGATCGTAAGGTCACCAGTGACTAACCCGTGCATGATCTTAAGGTCAACACTGCCTAACCCGTGTATGATCGTATAGTCAACAGTGCCTTATCCGTGTATGATCGTATGGTCACCAGTGACTAACCCGTGTATGATCGTAAGGTCACCAGTGACTAACCCGTGTATGATCGTATGGTCACCAGTGACTAACCCGTGTATGATCGTATGGTCACCAGTGACTAACCCGTGTATGCTCGTAAGGTCACCACTGCCTTACCCGTGTATGATCGTAAGGTCACCAGTGCCTTACCCGTGTATGACCGTAAGGTCACCAGTGACTAACCCGTTAATGATCGTAAGGTCACCAGTGACTTACCCGTATATGATTGTATGGTCACCAGTGATTAACCCGTGTATGATCGTAAGGTCACCAGTGATTTACCCGTGTACGATCGTAAGGTCAACACTGCCTTACCCGTGTATGATCGTAAGGTCACCAGTGACTAACCCGTGTATGATCGTAAGGTCACCAGTGACTAACCCGTGTATGATCGTAAGGTCAGTGACTAAACCGAACATGATCGTAAGGTCGTCTTTGCTAACCCTGCATGATCGTAAGGTCACCATTGCCTAACCCGCGCATGATCGTATGGTCACCAGTGAACAACCCGTGCATGATTGTAAGGTCACCACCATCGAACAGTGGATCATCGTAAGCGGAGAAAGCTCATACCTGGTGGTGTCATATAACATATATTGTATTGCGGTGCCGCATACCCCAATTATATTGTTTTAAGTATAGTACAAGAGTACGTGTTCTACATTGACCTATCCTGGTAGAATCCTTACAATATGGCACCTACCTATATTGAGACAATGGAGATGTGCATAGTTTAACATTCATTTTATGTAGCGGTCCAATCTACAGGTATATACATGAACCGTCTGTGAGTATATGTGATATTTGGCATGTGTATGTAATAGTTATAATATAAATAAAAATATAAATTAAAGAAATAAAAGTTCGAGCTGATTAATCCCTCACTGCATCAACTTAATCTATTAAAAAACTAATTTTAATCAAAACTTTACAAAGGCAGTTACCTGACTAACTAGCCTTTAACAAAGTTGTCATTAACGTATATTTTAGAATCAGTTATGCACTATATATATATACAAATAAGTATTACCATACCTTTTTTCAGTACCTCCGAGAAATAAGTTTGTAAAAATAATGAACTAAAACATAAAACGTTCAAGTCGTTTCGTTACAAACCAGTAAACAAAATACGCCCAGTTTGTATAAGTGTGGTGAATCTATATTAAAACAATGAGATGTGCATAGTTAAGACAGTGTTGGGGATCGTCAGATCATAACTTGTCTCGCCTGAAGAACGTTTGTGGTGCCCGCAAAACAATTCATGACGAATCATCTATTTTATATTCTTGCTATTTAAACGAAAAGATCAGTTAAAATAACCTTTAACGAATAAAAGGAAAATGTTCATCGGCGTCAGGTCATTATTAAATTCTTGCATTCAGTTAATACATCCTGTTGGGAAAAAAATATAGCATTCAATTCCTATAAACTTAATTTTCCAGCAGGTGGTCTACCTCATTTGTGTCTCATTTGTGTAACCTTAGTTTTTAAACCAATCAGATGGCTCAGAACTTCAAAGTATAGGATAGAGGCTATGAAGAGAAAGATTCACCATTAAAGGGGATGTTGCACTATTCTGGAACTAGTTTCATTTAAAAGGGCTTTAAAAACCGTCGAAAGAGCTGAAAAATTATCAAAATATCTTACAAAATGTAGGAGATATGACCTTTTGAAAATGTGCAAAAATTCTCCAATGGAGGCAGTCATTTTTGAAACCGAAAGGAGGGAGCGTAGCGACTGACTGCGGTTTCGTAATAGTGAAGATTTCTCTTCATAGAATATCCGGCTTAGTGTTTAGCTTAGTTCTCTATAAAGATCACGCTCTAAACTGTGAAGAAGGCTGGCAGTAAATTATTCATGAATAAATGTAGCCAGTATTAGTGTTTAGCGGTTAATGTTGTTGCTTTTTGCTTTCAACGTAATTATGCAGAGAAGGTCACTGAACCATTACATTGAATCGCTAATGTGTTCATGTATTTATATTAATCTACCAGGGGCAGTCAGTGAAAAGTGTATTAATTTATTCACAGAATTAAAAAAATAGTAATAATTTGTAAACATACATGTTGCCTACTACGGAGAACTTTGACGACGTTCATAATGTCATTGCGACGTTAATTTTTTTGTGTTTTTTTCTTCAAAATATTCGCCACCCTGTTGTGTTTTTTTCTTTAACATATTCGCCACCCACGGAATACACTTGTTGTCAAGTATGTTTACATTTCACAGTCGTGAGAAAAATAGAACGCTAATAACTAGTGTACATGTACACACATTTATGTATAGGATAGAGGCTATGAAGAGAAATCTTCACCATAACGAATAAAGGAGACCTAAAGGGTTGGGGGGGGGGGGGGTGCAGCGCAGCGACCGACCGCGGTTTCTTAATTGTGAAGATTTGATTTCTCTTCATCCGACTTAGTGTTTGCCATAGGTTTTATCGATAGTCTCTATATAGGTTACTCTCTTCACCGCGAAGACTGCTTGTAGTAAAGTTGGTGCAAGTATTTGAAAATCTGAGACAAATGATTGGTTGAAAAATTAGGGTAAACACTAAATACATATACAGTAATAAACAAAACTGCACTTATAACTGAACATACAGATTTAGAATAACACTTATCAGAATCTATATGTAGTATCAGGGAGTACGTTATATAACGTACTCCCTGGTAGTATGTAGTACTGTGAGAATAGTATGTATCATGAAATACTGTAGGAATCATGAGTACTGTAAATTATATCAAACAGTGCCATATAAAGGTCATCTACCAACATTTTGCTTACACTTGAACGTTAACATATAGTGAAACAACACTTTGACGTATCCTTGGAGTCTTATATATGCACGCCGGTATTTTATCTCTTTAAAACAATTCAGAGCAATAAAGACAATATGAAGTAAAAGGAATACTCATCCTGATGACACTGTAAGTTCATACAGAACAACAAGAACACAAAGTAAGAACATGACAAAGAAAAACAAATGAAAAAATATTGGAAACAGATAATCGTCGTTTTGCTTATTATAATTAATAAACTCTGATACACGTAGAGAGAAAATGCTGGAGTTAACATATAAAAATAACCGCGCCGTTTGTTCCTGTGACAAAATATCAAACTATCGGTTATTTATGGTGGCTGATTTCTGCCATGTCGGACCCGCCAGAACGACAAAACGAAAAGACGACAAAAGGCTGTATTTGTCGTCTTTTCGTCTTGGCGCCCGCCAGAACGACAAAACGAAAAGACGACCAAATGCTGTTTTTATCGTCTTGTCGTTTTGTCGGCGGGCGCCAAGACGACAAGACGACATGGCAGAAATCAGCCACCATAGTTATGACATGAGCGGGCCCATCTGTAAGCCCTAGGACAAAACCATAAATCAAACAGAAATGCATGAATTTAGACCTTTAATCGTCCTAAAGCATTCCAACAAAAGGAAGCTTTACAATTCTCACATCTCATAACTTGCACTTTTGAAATAAAATGTTTATCGCAGTTACGGTTAAACTCGAAACTCACAGATGTTTACACATTAGGACACGTAACAAATAATTTAAGAGAGCCACCACTCGTTAAGGCATTGCACATGTTTTTTATTAATTCATAACTTTCACATGACATCATCAACATAATTTGACCAATATGTGATCAATAACATAAAACACCTTCACATTCTAGTATGGGGGGAACTCGGTGTTTATCGTTGATGCTAATCTGATAAAAAATATTTTAGCCTTTTATAAAAACTAATATGTAGAGATAATTATATTAAAAGCTTTATCTTTCATGTACAGCAATGTATCTTCTTTCGGTGCTGTCTGATTTTAAAACACCAAAAACACCAAAATGGATACATTTGATTTAAATGTTGGTTTAATAGTTTGATGTTTCATATAGAGATTGAGGATAAAGTCCGAGTAAACCGCTTTATTTTCACATAATGAATCTTGAAATGTGTAACTAACGACAGGATGTGAAAGTTATAAATGCTCTAAATAAATCGATATCACGATTAGGAGGTTTTTTAATTATTCCTGAAAAGTTGCTAACTTACATAATTGTACGAGGTATTAGACGTCGGCCGACGATATTTATTACAGGCTAGCAACAACAGCATAACTGTATTGCTCCCCATGCCCCTATCCACTCCTGAAATTTAACCGAGGCAATTCCTTTCTATATATATACAGGTATGTTGGCATGTACCCATCGCACCTACATGCATGTACCCATCGCACCCTACATTCCGGTCTTTTTTTATGATTTCTTCAAGATATTTCCTGCGTTTTAGTTCATGACCCTGACACCACTTTTTCGGTTTAAAGAAAGGCGTTTTTTGTCAATGTTTGATTATTTATCAGACATTTAAAGTTGTTTATATGTAAGTATGTACATTCCCAAATTCTACCGAGGCAACTGTCCTCGTGTGCCTCGCGTAGCTATGAGCATGCTCCCCTCCATCCATAAGGAACATGTACACTAAAATATGAACAACAGTAATAAACCATAGATCTACGGGTATCTGTTTATCCATGATTAAAACAGTGAATCTAATAATACAAGCATAGAATAATGATAAGCCAATAAATTTATTATTAAAATACAGTAACCCACTGCGAGTAATGATACACTACAAAAAATAAGTTTAATCAATATCAAAACAACATTAACACGTTTAAGTCCATTACATCAGCAGTCAAAACAAAAAGTCATTCCGTATTTGTCAACGCATGACACACGTAAACCCAGAAGTCATAGTTCAATAGGAATTACTTAACAAAGTAAATCGATGAAACAGATTTAAAGGGGTTGAGCACTATTTTCAAACACGATTTTATTTAAAAGGGCTCTGAAAGACTTGAAAAATGCTGAAAGAATTATCAAAATGGCGTGACAAATAACGAGATATGACTATTGAAAATTTGCAAAGAAACATAAATGGAAGAGGCCATCTTTGAACGATGACGTCATCGCGCCTTTATACATAATGGCATATTGACAAAATGTCTTTTAAAGCAAAAAAATCACTGCATATGCAAAATAAGCATACAATTTTATACATTTTACATCTGTATATCTATTTTTAATCAATTTGCAGTGATTTTTTTGACTTTTAAGGACATTGTGTCAATATGCCATATATGGTAAAAGGCGCGATTACCGTCATCGTTCAAAGATGGCGCCCTCCATTGATGTTAATTGCAAATTTTCAATAGGTCACATCTCCTTTATTTTTTATGATATTTCGATAATTCTTTCAGCTTTTTTCAAGTTTTGAGAGCCCTTTTAAATAAATCGTGTTTGAAATAGTGCATCAACCCCTTTAAGACAAACCATCCATTATTAAAAGTAACCAAAATCTTTAAAACATATATTACTAGGGCTCAATTTACGGATAAAGACCCCCCCCTCACCCCCCCCCCCACCTACCCCTAACCCCCACACACACACCCCACACACACCGATATTACATAATGCGCGTGACCAATGTGCCAATTATACGTCTAAATCTGCGAAGGGGACACTATATCGTATTACTTATTAACAAATTAAAACAAATCAAAAGACTACTGTGTGATGGGGAACTATTAAATTTAAAAACAGAAAAGTTATTTACACGTAAGCAATATAGTACTGTGTGATGGGGCACTATCAAATTAAAAACAGAAAGTTATTTACACGTAAGAAATATATTACTATGTGATGAGGCACTATCAAATTTAAAAACAGGAAGTTATTTACAGATAAGACAATATATTACTGTGTGATGGGCACTATCAAATTTAAAAACAGAAATGTATAACAAGTAAACAACGATAGACTGGTTTATGATGCGGATTTGATAAAAAAATTAAAAAAAAACGAAACAAAAAGTTATAAAAAATATTTAAACAATCAATTGCCTTCCTGCGTTAAAATGTATTTTGTACCATCAATCGTATAGCGTTTGTAGTATAAAAAAAAACTGGCGATTTTTTAAGAAATGTTCGCGGTACACAAATCACAGGGGAGACGTACGTTATGTATGTCGGGACCTGCACAGACAAAATATTCACCTGCGTCCCTACTGAAAAATATTATGAGTCATAAATCGCCCATTGTACAAGAAGTGCAGCATAATTACTAGTTACGGCCTTCCGCAACAAAAAACGAAAGAAAAAGAAACACTATTTTATAAAACATATTTAAACCAAAACTAAATATGTACACTTAAAATTGTGTTTAAATTATATTCCATCACCACTTTATATTTAATAAAATAATTATAAAGTCTAGACTCTTAGCAATTTATAAACTTCTTAGGCTCATTTTATAAATGTCTTTCGTTCCTCATCCATCGTGGTTCTTCTCGATTCGCATGAAGGTTTACAGACATGGAATAATTGATCAAATCAGACGTTCGGCGAGATATTTAATAATATAATGAAATGATGAGCGTTAAAGGACAAATTAGTGTTATTTAAGTGGTGATATGCCATTTGGTTGTATAACATTCTGTTGTGCAATTTATAACATGACACCGGAAACTTAATTACGACCACTCCTCCGTTCTGTAGAAAATGGCAATGAACAAAAAAATTGTTCCGTATTTATTTATACAGTGCAAAAAAAATATTTTATCAGTATATCGCAACATAAACCCACCCACCCTCGCCTGTACTGAAAACAGTGTTTTTGGCTTTTTTGTTTTTATATATTTTCAGATTGGAGACGGCAAGGGCTTCAGTTTGGTTCTTCCGTCACGGGGGGGCTTCACCAGGGTTTTACAGCAATCCACATTCGGATTTCCTCATGTGGCGGCAGTTTTTCGCAGTCACAGCAATGATTTATTGTGTAGTTAATATGAACTTTTGACATTTTCAATACAACAACTTTCAACTAGGTACATTTGTCTTTCTGAACTGCTGTGCCCCAGGGTTCATAAGTACATCTATATGTTTTAATTACGATACATTTTATCCTTATATTCTGTTGAAAGCATTGCCAAATATATTCCATTAAACATAAACGGTAAATATTGCCTTGTATTGGAAATCCATCGTAATAACATAACGTTATGACGTCTGATGTCGCTGTTCTGACATATTCTGACGATGGTGGTATTGCGACAAACCTCGGCAATCAAATATGGTCAAACTGGCTTGATTGTCACGCTGTTCAAAGGATTTCATATTTAGAACTTGCCAGACTTATCACAGACGTGCATAAGTACTCCCAGCTTGGCATCTACCTGGTATCCGTCTTTCTGTACGGACGATTTTAAACCTCGTGTACCTGTCAAATACCTTCTTAATTATGGAGACATTTTGTCTTTATTCAGATGCTCCGTGAGTATAAGAATGATGTGTTTTTGTTTGATCTAAGGCTTCCTCCTCCCGCAATTCCATCAGACACCATTGCTTTACAACAAAGCTTTGATACCACAAATATTACAAGTACTAGACTCTTCCATACCTTTCCATCAACTTCTTCGATAATCGAATACCCTGGTCGAAAGTCCTTGTCGCCCATACAAAGTAGTTTTTGCTTCGCGGTGGTGTAGAGTCCCTGAGCTGTCGGGGATAATTCGGGAAAAATAACTCGATTGAACAAATGTGTCATCCTCTACCGCTTAATAATTGACAAAAAGACCAAGGAACTTTAGCGGGTAATGTGTTTTCCCC
>JAWPHD010020884.1:0-30108 GCA_037043455.1 Cyrtodaria siliqua | reverse complement strand
ATAACAACAGAATATATATGTGTACGAACGGAATATATATGTGTAAGAACTGAATATATATGTGTAAGAACTGCACATATATGCGTATGAACTGAATATATATGCGTAAGAACAGAATATATATGCTTAAGAACTGAATATATATGCGTAAAACTGAATATATATGCGAAAGAACGGAATATATATGCGTAAGAACGGAAAATATGTGTAAGAACGGAATATATATGTGTAAGAACGGAAAATATATGTGTAAGAAGTGAATATATATGCGTAAGAACTCAATATATATGTGTAAGAACTGAATGTATATGAGTAGGAACTGAATATATATGCGTAAGAACGGAATACATATGTGTAAGAACGAAATTTGTACGTGTAAGAACGGAATATACATGTGTAAGAACGGAATATATATGCGTAAGAACTGAATATATATGTGTAATAACGGAATATATATGTGTAAGAAGTGAATATATATGTGTAAGAACTGAATATAAATGTGTAAGAACTGAATAGATATGTGTAAGAACTGAATATATATGCGTAAGAACTGAATATTTATGCGTAAGAACGGAATATATATGTGTAAGAACGGAATATATATGTGTAAGAACGGAATATATATTTGTAAGAACTGAATATATATGTGTAAGAACGGAATATATATGTGTAAGAACGGAATATATATGTGTAAGAACGGAATATAAACGTGTAAGAACGGAATATATATGTGTAAAAACGGAATATATATGTGTAAGAACGGAATATATATGTGTAAGAACTGAATATATATGCGTAAGAACGGAATATATATGCGTAAGAACGGAATATATATGCGTAAGAACGGAATATATATGTGTAAGAACGGAATAGATATGTGTAAGAACGGAATAGATATGTGTAAGAACGGAATAAATACGTGTAAGAACGGAATATATATGTGTTAGAACGGAATATATATGTGTAAGAACGGAATATATATGTGTAAGAACTGAATATATAGGCGTAAAAACGGAATATATATGCGTAAGAACTGAATATATATGAGTAAGAACGGAATATATATGTGTAAGAACGGAATAGATATGTGTAAGAACGTAATATATATGTCTAAGAACGGAATAAATACGCGTAAGAACGGAATATATATGCGTAAGAACGGAATATATATGCGTAAGAACTGAATATATTTGCGTAAGAACTGAATATATATGCGTAAAACTGAATATATATGCGAAAGAACGGAATATATATGCGTCAGAACGGAATATATGTGTAAGAATGGAATATATATGTGTAAGAACGGAATATATATGCGTAAGAACTGAATATAAATTCGTAAGAACTGAATATATATGTGTAAGAACTGAATATATATGTGTAAGACCGGAATATATATCTGTGTAAGAACGGAATATATATGTGTAAGAACGGAATATATATGTGTGAGAAGTCAATATAGATGTGTAAGAACTGAATATATATGTGTAAAAACTGAATATATATGAGTAAGAACTGAATATATATGCGTAAGAACGGAATATATATGTGTAAGAACGGAATTTGTACGTGTAAGAACGGAATAAATATGTGTAAGAACGGAATATATATGCATAAGAACTGAATATATATGTGTAAGAACGGAATATATATGTGTAAGAACGGAATATATATGTGTAAGAAGTGAATATAAATGTGTAAGAACTGAATATATATGTGTAAGACTGAATATATATGTGTAAGAACTGAATATATATGCGTTAGAACTGAATATATATGCGTAAGAACGGAAATATATATGTGTAAGGACGGAATATATATGTGTAAGAACGGAATATATATATGTAAGAACTGAATATATATGTGTAAGAATGGAATATATATGTGTAAGAACGGAATATATATGTGTAAGAACGGAATATATACTTGTAAGAACGGAATATATATGTGTAAAAACGGAATATATATGTGTAAGAACGGAATATATGTGTAAGAACTGAATATATATGTGTAAGAACTGAATATATATTCGTAAGAACTGAATATGTATGCGTAAGAACTGAATATATATGCGTAAGAACTGAATATATATAAGTAAGAACTGAATATATATGCGTAAGAACGGAATATATATGCGTAAGAACGGAATATATATGAGTAAGAACGAAATATATATGCGTAAGAACGGAAAAATATAAGAAAAGTAAAAGAAAAAAGTAAAAAAGGAGTATAAGAAAACGGAAAAAGTAAGAGTAAAAAAGAGTAAATATATGTAGAAGAAAATGATAGAAAGAAAAATGAATAAAATAAGAAAAGATAAATAAAAGAAGTAAGAAAGAACAGTATATATGCTGTAAGAACCTGAATATATCATGTGTAAGAACGGAATATCCTCCCTCCCGCCGAGCCACCGCCCCTCCTCAATGTGCTCCGCACCTGCCACCCTCTCTGTCCCCCGTCCATCCGCACTCCCCCCCCCCGGCCACACTCATTTACCGTCCCGTCCCCCGCAAAGACCCCCCCTCACGCACTCATATCTATCTGTAAGAACTGAATACCTCTGCTGTCAGAACTGAATACTCTGCGCCGCCACTACTATATGCCGTAAACGAATCTATCTGAAAATATACTCCGCCTCTCCTTGTAGAACCCTAGAACTATATCGCGTCCCCGCCCCACCACTGATACGCTCTAAGGTCCGAACTGAATATATATGAGTAGAACTGAATACATATGAGTAACTAACGAATCGAGTCCACCGAATATATGCTGTCAACGATACCGGTCAGACTCGAATATGACCCTGTCAGAACGGAATATATATGCTGTAAGAACTGAATATATAAGCTGTCAGAACTGAATATATCCTGTGTAAGAACGGAATCTATATGTGTAACTGAATATACTCTGGGTAAGACACGGAATACTATGTCGATAGAACGCTAATGTGTACAGACGAATAATATGTGTACGTAAACGAATCTATATGTGTACGAACGGAATATATATGTCGTAATGAACTAATACTCTGGTAAGACAGCACATATACCTTCTGCTCAAGCAATATATATGCTAAAGACTGAATATAATGCTAAGAACTGAATCTATTTCCACTGTAAGACCCAGCCACTCACATGTGTCTCCCCGTCTCACCTCCTATACGCCCTAGAATATATAACGTCGAACAGATACCTCGTAAAACTGAATATATGTGCTAAGAAAGAATATATATATGAGTAAGAACTGAAATATGTCTAAGAAACGGATATATATGCTTCTGAGAACGAATATATAGTGGTGATAGATATGAATAAGAAGTGATATCTATGTGTAAGAACGGAATATATATGTGTAAGAACGGAATATATAGTAAGACGGAACTAATGTACGATGAATACGGCTATATCTGTGTAAGAACCTAGTCACCGATCACTCATATGAGTAAGAACGGAAATTATCTATATGTGTACCAGCCACCCCCGGCACATGTCCTCTGAACGGAACTATCTTGCTAAGACTACATAAGATCGGTAACTGAATATATATGCTGTAGAAAGACTATGTATGTAAGCACGGACATCTGTACTTACTCTGTGTCCCGACCAGACCTGAATATATGTGTAAGAACGAATATGCAGTAGAGAAATGAACTTTAATGATAATCGAGTAAGAACTGAATATATAAGTGTAAGAACTGAATATTGTAAGCGAACAGAATACGTGAAACGATATAATGCGTAAGAACGGAATATATATGTGTAGAACGGAAATATATATGTGTAAGAACTGAAGATGAACTCATAGACTGAACTGCACATAAATGCGTAAGAACTGATAATATATGCGTAAGAACTGAATATATCAAGACTGAATATATGCGTAAGACGGAATATAAGTCGTAAAGAACGAATATATGTGTAGAACGAATATATGTGTAAGAAACTGAATATATATGCGTCAGTAAACTGAATATATATGCGTAAGAACTGAATTAAGACGAATATATGTGTAAGAACAGAATATATATGTGTAAGAACGTGCAATATATATGTGTAAGAACTGAATATATATGTGTAAGAATGAAAATATATATGACTGTATAGATCGTGAAGATATATATGTGTAAGACGTGAATATATATGTTAAGACTGAATATATGGTGTAAGAACGGAATATAGTGTAATAATATATGCGTAAGAACGGAATCTATATGTGTAAGAACGGAATAGATATGTGTAAGAAGTGAATATATATGGTAAGAACGGAATATATATGCGTAAGAACTGAATATATATGTGTAAGAACGGAATATATATGTGTAGAACGGAACGGAATTTATAATGTGTAAGAACTTAATATATATGTGTAAGAACGGAATATATATGTGTAAGAAATATATATGCGTAAGAACGGAATATATATCGTAGAACGGAATATATATGTGTAAGAACGGAATATATATGTGTAAGAACGGAATATATATGCGTAAGAACTGAATATATATGAGTAAGATCTGAATATATATGCGTAAGAACTGAATATATATGTGTAAGAACGGAATATATATGTGTAAGAACGAATATATATGAGTAAGAACGGAATATATATGTGTAAGAACGGAATATTTATCGTGTAAGGAACTGAATATAGAATATATATGTGTAAGAACTGAATATATATGCGTAAGAACTGAATATATAGTGAGTAAGAACTGGAATATATATGTGTAAGAACTGAATATATAAGCGTGTAAGAACGGAATACTATATGTCGTAAGAACGGAATATGTATGCTGTAAGAACGGAATATATAGTGTAAGAACGAATATTATGTGTAAGAACGGAATATATATGTGTAGAACGGAATATATATGCGTAAGAACGGAATTACTAAGTGTAAGAACGAATAAATATGTAAGAACGGAATATATATGTAGAAGAAGGAATATATGTGTAAGAACGGAATATATATGTGTAAGAACGGAATATATACTGTGTAAGAACGGAATATATATGTGTAAGAACGAATATTACGAACGGAATATATATGTGTAAGAACTGAATATATATGTGTAAGAACTGCACATATATGCGTTTGAACTGAATATATATGCGTAAGAACTGAAATATATATGCGAAAAAACTGAATTACTATATGCGAAAGAACAGGAATATATATGCGTAAGAACGGAATATATATGTGTAAGAACGGAATATATATGTGTAAGAAGCTGAATATGTATGTGTAAGAACTGAATATCATATGCGTAAGAACTGAATATATATGCGTAAGAACTGAATACTATATGTGTAAGAACGGAATATATATGTTTAACGAATACTGGAAAGAATATATATGTGTAAGAAGTGAAAATATATGTGTACAGAACTGAACTATATATGTGTAAGAACTGAATATATATGTGTAAGAACTGAATATATATGTGTAAGAACGGAATATATATGTGTAAGAACTGAATATATATGTCGTAAAGAACTGAATATATATGTGTTAGAACTGAATATATATGTGTAAGAACGGAATATATGTGTAATAATATTCATGCGTAAGAACGGAATATATATGTGTAAGAACCGGAATAGATATGCTGTAACGAACGTGAAAATATATGTGTGAGGACGGGAATATATATACGTAAGAACTGAATCTATATGCGTAAGACGGAATATATATGTGTAACAACGGAATTTATATGTGTAAGAACTGAATATATATGTGTAAGAACGGAATATATGTGTAAGAATATATATGCGTAGAACGGAATATACGTGTAAGAACGGAATATATATGTGTTAGAACAGAATATATATGTGTTAGACTATATATGTGTAACGGAATATATATGTGTAAGAACTGAATATATATGTGTAAGAACTGCACATATATGCGTAAGAACTGAATATATATGCGTAAGAACTGAATATATATGCGTAAGAACTGAATAATATATTCGTCAAACTGAATATATATGCGAAAGAATGGAAATATATATGCTTAAGAACGGAATATATGTGTAAGAACGGAATATATATGTGTAAGAACGGAATATATATGCGTAAGAACTGAATATATATGCGTAAGATCTGAATATATATGCGTAAGAACTGAATATATATGTGTACGAGCGGAATATATATGTGTAAGTACGGAATATATATGTGTAAGAACGGAATATATATGTGTAAGAACGGAATATATATGCGTAAGAACTGAATATATATGCGTAGATCTGAATATATATGCGTAAGTACTGAATATATATGTGTAAGAACTGAATATATATGCGTAAGAACTGAATATATATGTGTAAGAACGGAATATATATGTTTTAAAACGGAATATATATGTGTAAGAAGTGAAAATATATGTGTAAGAACTGAATATATATGTGTAAGAACTGAATATATATGTGTAAGAACGGAATATATATGTTTAAGAAGTGAATATATATGTTTAAAAACTGAATATATATGTGTTAGAACTGAATATATATGTGTAAAAAGTGAATATATATGTGTAAGAACTGAATATGTATGTGTAAGAACTGAATATATATGTGTAAGAACTGAATATATATGCGTAAAACTGAATATATATGCGTAAGAACTGAACATATATGTGTAAGAAATGAATATCTATGTGTAAGAACTGAATATATATGCGTAAGAACGGAATATATATGTGTAAGAACGGCAATATATATGTGTAAGAACGGAATATATATGTGTTAGAACGGAATATATACGTGTAAGAACGGAATATATATGTGTAAGAACGGAATATATATGTGTAAGAACGGAATATAAATGTGTAAGAACTGAATGTATATGTGTAAGAAATTAATATATATGTGTAAGAACGGAATATATATGTGTAAGAAGTGAATATATATGTGTAAGAACTGAATATATATGTGTTAGAACTGAATATATATGTGTAAGAACGGAATATATGTGTAATAATATTTATGCGTAAGAACGGAATATATATGTGTAAGAACGGAATATATATGTGTAAGAAGTGAATATATATGTGTAAGAACGGAAATATATATGCGTAACAACTGAATACATATGCGTAAGAACGGAATATATATGTGTAAGAACGGAATTTATATGTGTTAGAACTGAATATATATGTGTAGAGAACGGAATATATGTGTAAGAATATATATGCGTAAGAACGGAATATATACGTGTAAGAAGGGAATATATATATGTAAGAACAGAATATATATGTGTACGAACGGAATATATAAGTGTAAGAACTGAATATATATGTGTAAGAACTGAATATATATGCGTAAGATATGAATATATATGCGTAAGAACTGAATATATATGTGTAAGAAACGGAATATATATGTGTAAGAACGGAATATATATGTGTAAGAACGGAATATATATGTGTAATAACGGAATATATATGTGTAAGAACTAAATATATATGTGTTAGAACTGAATATATATTTGTAAGAACTGAATATATATGTGTAAGAAATGAATATATATACGTAAGAACTGAATATATATGCTTAAGAACGGAATATATATTTGTAAGAACGGAATATATATGTGTAAGAACGGAATATATATGTGTAAGAACTGAATATATATGTCGTAATAAGTGAATATATATGTGTAAAAACTGAATATATATGTGTAAGAATGGAATATATATGTGTAAGAACTGAATATATATGCGTAAGAACGGAATATATATGCGTAATAACTGAATATATATGCGTAAGAACGGAATATATATGTGTAAGAAAGGAATATATATGTGTAAAAACGGAATATATATGTGTAAGAACGGAAAATATATGTGTCAGAACTGAATATATATGTGTAAGAACTGAATATATATGTGTAAGAACGGAATATATATGTGTAAGAAAGGAATAATTATGTGTAAAAACGGAATATATATGTGTAAGAACGGAATATATATGCGTAAGAACTGAATATATATGTGTATGAACTGAATATATATGAGTAGGAACTGAATATATATGCGTAAGAACGGAATACATATGTGTAAGAACGGAATTTGTACGTGTAAGAACGGAATATATATGTGTAAGAACGGAATATTTATGTGTAAGAACGGAATATGTACGTGTAAGAACGGAATATATATGTGTAAGAACGGGAATTTATAAGTGTAAGAACTGAATATATATGTGTAAGAACGGAATATATATGTAAGAATATATATGCGTAAGAACGGAATATATATGTGTAAGAACGGAATATATACGTGTAAGAACGGAATATATATGTGTAAGAACAGAATATATATGTGTACGAACGGAATATATATGTGTAAGAACTGAATATATAGGTGTAAGAACTGCACATATATTCGTATGAACTGAATATATATGCGTAAGAACTGAATATATATGCGAAAAACTGAATACATATGCGAAAGAACGGAATATATATGCGTAAGAACGGAATATATGTGTCAAGAACGGAATATATATGTGTAAGAAGTGAATATGTATGTGTAAGAACTGAATACATATGTGTAAGAACTGAATACATATGCGTAAGAACTGAATATATATGTGTAAGAACGGAATATATATGTTTAAAAACGGAATATATATGTGTAAGAAGTGAAAATATATGTGTAAGAACTGAATATATATGTGTAAGAACTGAATATATATGTGTAAGAACTGAATATATATGTGTAAGAACGGAATATATATGTGTAAGAAGTGAATATATATGTGTAAGAACTGAATATATATGTGTTAGAACTGAATATATATGTGTAAGAACGGAATATATGTGTAATAATATTCATGCGTAAGAACGGAATATATATGTGTAAGAACGGAATAGATATGTGTAAGAAGTGAAAATATATGTGTGAGGACGGAATATATATGCGTAAGAACTGAATCTATATGCGTAAGAACGGAATATATATGTGTAACAACGGAATTTATATGTGTAAGAACTGAATATATATGTGTAAGAACGGAATATATGTCTAAGAATATTTATGCGTAAGAACGGAATATATACGTGTAAGAACGGAATATATATGTGTAAGAACAGAATATACATGTGTACGAACGGAATATATATGTGTAAGAACTGAATATATATGTGTAAGAACTGCACATGTATGCGTAAGAACTGAATATATATGCGTAAGAACTGAATATATATGCGTAACAACTGAATATATATTCGTCAAACTGAATATATATGCGAAAGAACGGAATATATATGCGTAAGAACGTAATATATGTGTAAGAACGGAATATATATGTGTAAGAACGGAATATATATGCGTAAGAACTGAATATATATGCGTAAGATCTGAATATATATAAGCGTAAGAACTGAATATATATGTGTAAGAGCGGAATATATATGTGTAAGAACGGAATATATATGTGTAAGAACGGAATATATATATGTAAGAACGGAATATATATGCGTAAGAACTGAATATATATGCGTAAGATCTGAATATATATGCGTAAGTACTGAATATATATGTGTAAGAACGGAATATATATGTGTAAGAACGGAATATATATGTGTAAGAAGTAAATATATATGTGTAAGAACTGAAAATATATGTGCAAGAACTGAATATATATGTGTAAGAACTGAATATATATGTGTAAGAACGGAATATATATGTTTAAGAAGTGAATATATATGTTTAAAAACTGAATATATATGTGTTAGAACTGAATATATATGTGTAAGAACTGAATATATATGTGTAAGAACTGAATATATATGTGTAAGACCTGAATATATATGGGTAAAACTGAATATATATGCGTAAATACTGAACATATATGTGTAAGAAATGACTATATATGCGTAAGAACTGAATATTTATGCGTAAGAACGGAATATATATGTGTAAGAACGGAATATATATGTGTAAGAACTGAATATATATGTGTAAGAACGGAATATATGTGTAAGAAGTGAATATATATGTGTAAGAACGGAATATATATGTGTAAGAACGGAATATATATGTGTAAGAAGTGAATATATATGTGTAAGAACTGAATATGTATGTGTAAGAACTGAATATATATGTGTAAGAACTGAATATATATGCGTAAAACTGAATATATATGCGTAAGAACTGAACATATATGTGTAAGAAATGAATATCTATGTGTAAGAACTGAATATATATGCGTAAGAACGGAATATATATGTGTAAGAACGGAATATATATGTGTAAGAGCGGAATATATATGTATTAGAACGGAATATATACGTGTAAGAACGGAATATATATGTGTAAGAACGGAATATATATGTGTAAGAACGGAATATAAATGTGTAAGAACGGAATATATATGTGTAATAACGGAATATATATGTGTAAGAAGTGAATATATATGTGTAAGAACTGAATATATATGTGTTAGAACTGAATATATATGTGTAAGAACGGAATATATGTGTAACAATATTTATGCGTAAGAACGGAATATATATGTGTAAGAACGGAATATATATGTGTAAGAAGTGAATATATATGTGTAAGAACGGAATATATATGCGTAACAACTGAATACATATGCGTAAGAACGGAATATATATGTGTAAGAACGGAATTTATATGTGTAAGAACTGAATATATATGTGTAAGAACGGAATATATGTGTAAGAATATATATGCGTAAGAACGGAATATATACGTGTAAGAAGGGAATATATATGTGTAAGAACAGAATATATATGTGTACGAACGGAATATATAAGTGTAAGAACTGAATATATATGTGTAAGAACTGCACATATATGCGTAAGAACTGAATATATATGCGTAAGAACTGAATATTTATGCGTCAAACTGAATATATATGCGAAAGAACGGAATGTATATGCGTAAAAACGGAATATATGTGTAAGAACGGAATATATATGTGTAAGAACGGAATATATATGCGTAAGAACTGAATATATATGCGTAAGATATGAATATATATGCGTAAGAACTGAATATATATGTGTAAGAACGGAATATATATGTGTAAGAACGGAATATATATGTGTAAGAACGGAATATATATGTGTAATAACGGAATATATATGTGTAAGAACTAAATATATATGTGTTAGAACTGAATATATATTTGTAAGAACTGAATATATATGTGTAAGAAATGAATATATATACGTAAGAACTGAATATATATGCTTAAGAACGGAATATATATTTGTAAGAACGGAATATATATGTGTAAGAACGGAATATATATGTGTAAGAACTGAATATATATGTGTAATAAGTGAATATATATGTGTAAAAACTGAATATATATGTGTAAGAATGGAATATATATGTGTAAGAACTGAACATATATGCTTAAGAACGGAATATATATGCGTAATAACTGAATATATATGCGTAAGAACGGAATATATATGTGTAAGAAAGGAATATATATGTGTAAGAACGGGATATATATTTGTAAGAACGGATTATATACGTGTAAGAAAGGTATATATATGTGTAAGAACGGAATATATATGTGTATGAACGGAATATATATGTGTAAGAACTGAATATATATGTGTAAGAACTGAATATATATGTGTAAAAACTGAATATATATGTGTAAGAGCGGAATATATATGTGTAAGAACGGAATATATATGTGTAAGAACGGAATATATATATGTAAGAACGGAATATATATGCGTAAGAACTGAATATATATGCGTAAGATCTGAATATATATGCGTAAGTACTGAATATATATGTGTAAGAACGGAATATATATGTGTAAGAACGGAATATATATGTGTAAGAAGTAAATATATATGTGTAAGAACTGAAAATATATGTGCAAGAACTGAATATATATGTGTAAGAACTGAATATATATGTGTAAGAACGGAATATATATGTTTAAGAAGTGAATATATATGTTTAAAAACTGAATACATGTGTTAGAACTGAATATATATGTGTAAGAACTGAATATATATGTGTAAGAACTGAATATATATGTGTAAGACCTGAATATATATGGGTAAAACTGAATATATATGCGTAAATACTGAACATATATGTGTAAGAAATGACTATATATGCGTAAGAACTGAATATTTATGCGTAAGAACGGAATATATATGTGTAAGAACGGAATATATATGTGTAAGAACTGAATATATATGTGTAAGAACGGAATATATGTGTAAGAAGTGAATATATATGTGTAAGAACGGAATATATATGTGTAAGAACGGAATATATATGTGTAAGAAGTGAATATATATGTGTAAGAACTGAATATGTATGTGTAAGAACTGAATATATATGTGTAAGAACTGAATATATATGCGTAAAACTGAATATATATGCGTAAGAACTGAACATATATGTGTAAGAAATGAATATCTATGTGTAAGAACTGAATATATATGCGTAAGAACGGAATATATATGTGTAAGAACGGAATATATATGTGTAAGAGCGGAATATATATGTATTAGAACGGAATATATACGTGTAAGAACGGAATATATATGTGTAAGAACGGAATATATATGTGTAAGAACGGAATATAAATGTGTAAGAACGGAATATATATGTGTAATAACGGAA
Organism: Cyrtodaria siliqua; assembly: GCA_037043455.1. Taxonomy (NCBI): domain Eukaryota; kingdom Metazoa; phylum Mollusca; class Bivalvia; order Adapedonta; family Hiatellidae; genus Cyrtodaria; species Cyrtodaria siliqua. The sequence continues at coordinate 17,466 of JAWPHD010020884.1, read as the reverse complement.
TATATATGTGTAAGAAGTGAATATATATGTGTAAGAACTGAATATATATGTGTTAGAACTGAATATATATGTGTAAGAACGGAATATATGTGTAATAATATTTATGCGTAAGAACGGAATATATATGTGTAAGAACGGAATATATATGTGTAAGAAGTGAATATATATGTGTAAGAACGGAATATATATGCGTAACAACTGAATACATATGCGTAAGAACGGAATATATATGTGTAAGAACGGAATTTATATGTGTAAGAACTGAATATATATGTGTAAGAACGGAATATATGTGTAAGAATATATATGCGTAAGAACGGAATATATACGTGTAAGAAGGGAATATATATGTGTAAGAACAGAATATATATGTGTACGAACGGAATATATAAGTGTAAGAACTGAATATATATGTGTAAGAACTGCACATATATGCGTAAGAACTGAATATATATGCGTAAGAACTGAATATTTATGCGTCAAACTGAATATATATGCGAAAGAACGGAATATATATGCGTAAAAACGGAATATATGTGTAAGAACGGAATATATATGTGTAAGAACGGAATATATATGCGTAAGAACTGAATATATATGCGTAAGATATGAATATATATGCGTAATAACTGAATATATATGTGTAAGAACGGAATATATATGTGTAAGAACGGAATATATATGTGTAAGAACGGAATATATATGTGTAATAACGGAATATATATGTGTAAGAACTAAATATATATGTGTTAGAACTGAATATATATTTGTAAGAACTGAATATATATGTGTAAGAAATGAATATATATACGTAAGAACTGAATATATATGCTTAAGAACGGAATATATATTTGTAAGAACGGAATATATATGTGTAAGAACGGAATATATATGTGTAAGAACTGAATATATATGTGTAATAAGTGAATATATATGTGTAAAAACTGAATATATATGTGTAAGAATGGAATATATATGTGTAAGAACTGAACATATATGCTTAAGAACGGAATATATATGCGTAATAACTGAATATATATGCGTAAGAACGGAATATATATGTGTAAGAAAGGAATATATATGTGTAAGAACGGGATATATATTTGTAAGAACGGATTATATACGTGTAAGAAAGGTATATATATGTGTAAGAACGGAATATATATGTGTATGAACGGAATATATATGTGTAAGAACTGAATATATATGTGTAAGAACTGAATATATATGTGTAAAAACTGAATATATTTTTTTGTAAGAACGGAATATATATGTGTAAGAACGGAATATATATGTGTAAGAAGTGAATATCTATGTGTAAGAACTGAATATATATGTGTAAGAACTGAATATATATGTGTAAGAACTGAATATTTATGTGTAAGAACTGAAATATATGTGTAATAAGTGAATATATATGCGTAAGAACGGAATATATATGCGTAAGAACAGAATATATATGCGTAAGAACGGAATATATATGTGTAAGAAAGAAATATATATGTGTAAGAACGGGATATATATTTGTAAGAACGGATTATATACGTGTAAGAACGGAATATATATGTGTAAGAACGAAATATATGTGTAAGAACGAAATATATATGTGTAAGAACTGAATATATATGTGTAAGAACTGAATATATATGTGTAAAAACTGAATATATATGTGTAAGAACGGAATAAATATGTGTAAGAACGGAATATATATGTGTTAGAAGTGAATATATATGTGTAAGAACTGAATATATATGTGTAAGAACTGAATATATATGTGTAAGAACTGAATATATATGTGTAAGATCTGAATATGTATGTGTAAGAACTGAATATATATGTGTAAGAACTGAGTATATATGCGTAAGAACTGAACATATATGTGTAAGAAATGAATATATATGCGTAAGAACTGAATATTTATGCGTCAAACTGAATATATATGCGAAAGAACGGAATATATATGCGTAAAAACGGAATATATGTGTAAGAACGGAATATATATGTGTAAGAACGGAATATATATGCGTAAGAACTGAATATATATGCGTAAGATATGAATATATATGCGTAAGAACTGAATATATATGTGTAAGAACGGAATATATATGTGTAAGAACGGAATATATATGTGTAAGAACGGAATATATATGTGTAATAACGGAATATATATGTGTAAGAACTAAATATATATGTGTTAGAACTGAATATATATTTGTAAGAACTGAATATATATGTGTAAGAAATGAATATATATACGTAAGAACTGAATATATATGCTTAAGAACGGAATATATATTTGTAAGAACGGAATATATATGTGTAAGAACGGAATATATATGTGTAAGAACTGAATATATATGTGTAATAAGTGAATATATATGTGTAAAAACTGAATATATATGTGTAAGAATGGAATATATATGTGTAAGAACTGAACATATATGCTTAAGAACGGAATATATATGCGTAATAACTGAATATATATGCGTAAGAACGGAATATATATGTGTAAGAAAGGAATATATATGTGTAAGAACGGGATATATATTTGTAAGAACGGATTATATACGTGTAAGAAAGGTATATATATGTGTAAGAACGGAATATATATGTGTATGAACGGAATATATATGTGTAAGAACTGAATATATATGTGTAAGAACTGAATATATATGTGTAAAAACTGAATATATATTTGTAAGAACGGAATATATATGTGTAAGAACGGAATATATATGTGTAAGAAGTGAATATCTATGTGTAAGAACTGAATATATATGTGTAAGAACTGAATATATAAGTGTAAGAACTGAATATTTATGTGTAAGAACTGAAATATATGTGTAATAAGTGAATATATATGCGTAAGAACGGAATATATATGCGTAAGAACAGAATATATATGCGTAAGAACGGAATATATATGTGTAAGAAAGAAATATATATGTGTAAGAACGGGATATATATTTGTAAGAACGGATTATATACGTGTAAGAACGGAATATATATGTGTAAGAACGAAATATATGTGTAAGAACGAAATATATATGTGTAAGAACTGAATATATATGTGTAAGAACTGAATATATATGTGTAAAAACTGAATATATATGTGTAAGAACGGAATAAATATGTGTAAGAACGGAATATATATGTGTTAGAAGTGAATATATATGTGTAAGAACTGAATATATATGTGTAAGAACTGAATATATATGTGTAAGAACTGAATATATATGTGTAAGATCTGAATATGTATGTGTAAGAACTGAATATATATGTGTAAGAACTGAGTATATATGCGTAAGAACTGAACATATATGTGTAAGAAATGAATATATATGCGTAAGAACTGAATATATATGCGTAAGAACGGAATATATATATGTGTAAGAACGGAATATATATGTGTAAGAACGGAATATATATGTGTTAGAACGGAATATATACGTGTAAGAACGGAATATATATGTCTAAGAACGAAATATATATGTGTAAGAACGGAATATATATGTGTAAGAACGGAATATATATACGTAAGAACTGAATATATATGCTTAAGAACGGAATATATATTTGTAAGAACGGAATATATATGTGTAAGAACGGAATATGTACGTGAAAGAATTTAATATATATGTGTAAGAACGGAATTTATATGTGTATTATTGTGTATGAACGGAATATATATGTGTAAGAACTGAATATATATGTGTAATAAGTGAATATATATGTGTAAAAACTGAATATATATGTGTAAGAACGGAATATATATGTGTAAGAACTGAATATATATGCTTAAGAACGGAATATATATGCGTAATAACTGAATATATATGCGTAAGAACGGAATATATATGTGTAAGAAAGGAATATATATGTGTAAGAACGGGATATATATTTGTAAGAACGGATTATATACGTGTAAGAACGGACTATATATGTGTAAGAACGGAATATATATGTGTAAGAACGGAATATATATGTGTAAGAACTGAATATATATGTGTAAGAACTGTATATATATGTGTAAAAACTGAATATATATTTGTAAGAACGGAATATATATGTGTAAGAAGTGAATATATATGTGTAAGAACTGAATATATATGTGTAAGAACTGAATATATATGTGTAAGAACTGAATATATATGTGTAAGAACTGAATATATATGTGTAAGAACGGAAATATATGTGTAAGAAGTGAATATATATGCGTAAGAACGGAATATATATGCGTAAGAACGGAATATATATGTGTAAGAAAGGAATATATATGTGTAAGAACGGGATATATATTTGTAAGAACGGATTATATACGTGTAAGAACGGAATATATATGTGTAAGAACGGAATATATATGTGTAAAAACGAAATATATATTTGTAAGAACTGAATATATATGTGTAAGAACTGAATATATATGTGTGAAAAACTGAATATATATGTGTAAGAACTGAATATATATGTGTAAGAACTGAATATATATGTGTAAGAACTGAATATATATGTGTAAGAACTGAATATATATGTGTAAGAACTGAATATGTATGTATAAGAACTGAATATATCTGTGTAAGAACTGAGTATATATGCGTAAGAACTGAATATATATGCGTAAAACTGAATATATATGCGTAAGAACTGGACATATATGTGTAAGAAATGAATATATATGCGTAAGAACTGAATATATATGCGTAAGAACGGAATATATATGTGTAAGAACGGAATATATATGTGTAAGAACGGAATATATATGTGTTAGAACGGAATATATACGTGTACGAACGGAATATATATGTCTAAGAACGAAATATATATGCGTAAGAACGGAATATATATGTGTGAGAACGGAATATATATGTGTTAGAACGGAATATATATGTGTAAGAACGGAATATATATGTGTAAGAACGGAATATATATGTGTAATACCGGAATATATATGTGTAAGAACTGAATATATATGTGTTAGAACTGAATATATATGTGTAAGAAATGAATATATATACGTAAGAACTGAATATATATGCTTAAGAACGGAATATATATTTGTAAAAACGGAATATATATGTGTAAGAACGGAATATGTACGTGAAAGAATTTAATGTGTAAGAACGGAATTTATATGTGTATTTTTGTGTAAGAACGGAATATATATGTGTATTAACTGAATATATATGTGTAATAAGTGAATATATATGTGTAACAACTGAATATATATGTGGTAGAACGGAATATATATGTGTAAGAACTGAATATATATGCGTAAGAACGGAATATATATGCGTAAGAACTGAATATATATGCGTAAGAACGGAATATATATGCTTAAGAACTGAATATTTATGCGTAAGAACGGAATATATATGTGTAAGAACGGAATATATATGTGTAAGAACTGAATGTATATGTGTAAGAATTGAATATATGTGTAAGAAGTGAATATATATGTGTAAGAACGGAATATATATGTGTAAGAACGGAATATATATGTGTAAGAAGTGAATATATATGTGTAAGAACTGAATATGTATGTGTAAGAACTGAATATATATGTGTAAGAACTGAGTATATATGCGTAAGAACTGAATATATATGCGTAAAACTGAATATATATGCGTAAGAACTGAACATATATGTGTAAGAAATGAATATATATGCGTATAAACTGAATATATATGCGTAAGAACGGCATATATGTGTAAGAACGGAATATATATGTGTAAGAACGCAATATATATGTGTTAGAACGGAATATATACGTGTAAGAACTGAATATATATGCGTAAGAACGGAATATATATGCGTAAGAACGGAATATATATGCGTGAGAACGCAATATATATGTGTAAGAACGGAATATATATGTGTAAGAACTGAATATATATGTGTAAGAATTGAATATATGTGTAAGAACGCAATATATATGTGTAAGAACGGAATATATATGTGTAAGAACGGAATATATATGTGTAAGAAGTGAATATATATGTGTAAGAAATGAATATGTATGTGTAAGAACTGAATATATATGTGTAAGAACTGAATATATATGTGTAAAAATTGAATATATATGTGTAAAAACGGAATATATATGTGTAAGAACTGAATATATATGTATAGTGAATATATATGTGTAAGAACTGAATATATATGTGTAAGAACAGAATATATATGCGTAAGAACTGAATATATATGTGTACGAACTGAATATATATGTGTAAGAACGGAATATATATGTGTAAGAAGTGAATATATATGTTTAAGAACTGAATATATATGTGTTAGAACTGAATATATATGTGTAAGAACTGAATATATATGGGTAAAACTGAATATATATGCGTAAATACTGAACATATATATGTAAGAAATGACTATATATGCGTAAGAACGGAATATTTATGCGTAAGAACGGAATATATATGTGTAAGAACGGATTATATATGTGTAAGAAGTGAATATATATGTGTAAGAACGGTATATATGTGTAAGAAGTGAATATATATGTGTAAGAACGGAATATATATGTGTAAGAACGGAATATATATGTGTAAGAAGTGAATATATATGTGTAAGAACTGAATATGTATGTGTAAGAACTGAATATATATGTGTAAGAACTGAGTATATATGCGTAAGAACTGAATATATATGCGTAAAAACTGAATATATATGCGTAAGAACTGAACATATATGTGTAAGAAATGAATATATATGAGTAAGAACTGAATATATATGCGTAAGAACGGAATATATATGTGTAAGAACGGAATATATATGTGTAAGAACGGAATATATATGTGTTAGAAGGGAATATATACGTGTAAGAACGGAATATATATGTCTAAGAACGAAATATATATGTGTAAGAACGGAATATATATGTGTAAGAACGGAATATGTATGTGTTAGAACGGAATATATATGTGTAAGAACGGAATATATATGTGTAAGAACGGAATATATATGTGTAATAACGGAATATATATGTGTTAGAACTGAATATATATGTGTTAGAACTGAATATATATTTGTAAGAACTGAATATATCTGTGTAAGAAATGAATATATATACGTAAGAACTGAATATATATGCTTAAGAACGGAATATATATTTGTATAAACGGAAAATATATATGTGTAAGAACGGAATATGTACGTGAAAGAATTTAATATATATGTGTAAGAACGGAATTTATATGTGTATATTTGTGTAAGAACGGAATATATATGTGTAAGAACTGAATATATATGCGTAAATACTGAACATATATGTGTAAGAAATGACTATATACGCGTAAGAACTGAATATTTATGCGTAAGAACGGAATATATATGTGTAAGAACGGAATATATATGTGTAAGAACTGAGTATATATGTGTAAGAACGGAATATATGTGTAAGAAGTGAATATATATGTGTAAGAACGGAATATATATGTGTAAGAACGGAATATATATGTGTTAGAACGGAATATATACGTGTAAGAACGGAATATATATGTCTAAGAACGAAATATATATGTGTAAGAACGGAATATATATGTGTAAGAACGGAATATGTATGTGTTTGAACGGAATATATATGTGTAAGAACGGAATATATATGTTTAAGAACGGAATATATATGTGTAAGAACGGAATATATATGTGTAAGAACGGAATATATATGTGTAATAACGGAATATATATTTGTTATAGCTGAATATATATGTGTTAGAACTGAATATATATTTGAAAGAACTGAATATATATGTGTAAGAAATGAATATATATACGTAAGAACTAAATATATATGCTTAAGAACGGAATATATATTTGTAAGAACGGAATATATATGTGTAAGAACGGAATATGTACGTGAAAGAATTTAATATATATGTGTAAGAACGGAATTTATATGTGTATATTTGTGTAAGAACGGAATATATATGTGTAAGAACTGAAAATATATGTGTAATAAGTGAATATATATGTGTAAAAACTGAATATTTATGTGTAAGAACGGAATATATATGTGTAAGAACTGAATATATATGCGTAAGAACGGAATATATATGCGTAAGAACTGAATATATATGCGTAAGAACGGAATATATATGTGTAAGAAAGGAATATATATGTGTAAGAACGGGATATATATTTGTAAGAACGGATTATATACGTGTAAGAACGGAATATATATGTGTAAGAACGGAATATATATGTGTAAGAACGGAATATATATGTGTAAGAACTGAATATATATGTGTAAGAACTGAATATATATGTGTAAAAACTGAATATATCTTTGTAAGAACTGAATATATATGCGTAAGAACTGAATATATATGCGTAAGAACGGAATATATATGTGTAAGAACGGAATATATATGTGTAAGAACGGAATATATATGTGTTAGAACGAAATATATACGTGTAAGAACGGAATATATATGTCTAAGAACGAAATATATATGTGTAAGAACGGAATATATATGTGTAATAACGGAATATATATGTGTTAGAACTGAATATATATGTGTTAGAACTGAATATATATTTGTAAGAACTGAATATATATGTGTAAGAAATTAATATATATACGTAAGAACTGAATATATATGCTTAAGAACGGAATATATATTTGTATAAACGGAAAATATATATGTGTAAGAACGGAATATGTACGTGAAAGAATTTAATATATATGTGTAAGAACGGAATTTATATGTGTATATTTGTGTAAGAACGGAATATATATGTGTAAGAACTGAATATATATGCGTAAATACTGAACATATATGTGTAAGAAATGACTATATACGCGTAAGAACTGAATATTTATGCGTAAGAACGGAATATATATGTGTAAGAACGGAATATATATGTGTAAGAACTGAGTATATATGTGTAAGAACGGAATATATGTGTAAGAAGTGAATATATATGTGTAAGAACGGAATATATATGTGTAAGAACGGAATATATATGTGTTAGAACGGAATATATACGTGTAAGAACGGAATATATATGTCTAAGAACGAAATATATATGTGTAAGAACGGAATATATATGTGTAAGAACGGAATATGTATGTGTTTGAACGGAATATATATGTGTAAGAACGGAATATATATGTGTAAGAACGGAATATATATGTGTAAGAACGGAATATATATGTGTATTAACGGAATATATATTTGTTATAGCTGAATATATATGTGTTAGAACTGAATATATATTTGAAAGAACTGAATATATATGTGTAAGAAATGAATATATATACGTAAGAACTAAATATATATGCTTAAGAACGGAATATATATTTGTAAGAACGGAATATATATGTGTAAGAACGGAATATGTACGTGAAAGAATTTAATATATATGTGTAAGAACGGAATTTATATTGTGTATATTTGTGTAAGAACGGAATATATATGTGTAAGAACTGAAAATATATGTGTATAAGTGAATATATATGTGTAAAAACTGAATATTTATGTGTAAGAACGGAATATATATGTGTAAGAACTGAATATATATGCGTAAGAACGGAATATATATGCGTAAGAACTGAATATATATGCGTAAGAACGGAATATATATGTGTAAGAAAGGAATATATATGTGTAAGAACGGGATATATATTTGTAAGAACGGATTATATACGTGTAAGAACGGAATATATATGTGTAAGAACGGAATATATATGTGTAAGAACGGAATATATATGTGTAAGAACTGAATATATATGTGTAAGAACTGAATATATATGTGTAAAAACTGAATATATCTTTGTAAGAACTGAATATATATGCGTAAGAACTGAATATATATGCGTAAGAACGTAATATATATGTGTAAGAACGGAATATATATGTGTAAGAACGGAATATATATGTGTTAGAACGGAATATATACGTGTAAGAACGGAATATATATGTCTAAGAACGAAATATATATGTGTAAGAACGGAATATATATGTGTAAGAACGGAATATGTATGTGTTAGAACGGAATATATATGTGTAAGAACGGAATATATATGTGTAAGAACTGAATATATATGTGTAAGAACGGAATATATGTGTAAGAAGTGAATATATATGTGTAAGAACGGAATATATATGTGTAAGAACGGAATATATATGTGTAAGAAGTGAATATATATGTGTAAGAACTGAATATGTATGTGTAAGAACTGAATATATATGTGTAAGAACTGAGTATATATGCGTAAGAACTGAATATATATGCGTAAGAACTGAACATATATGTGTAAGAAATGAATATATATGCGTAAAAACTGAATATATATGCGTAAGAACGGAATATATATGTGTAAGAACGAAATATATATGTGTAAGAACGGAATATATATGTGTTAGAACGGAATATATACGTGTAAGAACTGAATATATATGCGTAAGAACGGAATATATATGCGTAAGAACTGAATATATATGCGTAAGAACGGAATATATATGTGTTTGAAAAGAATATATATGTGTAAGAAGTGAATATATATGTGTAAGAACTGAATATGTATGTGTAAGAACTGAATATATATTTGTAAGAACTGAGTATATATGCGTAAGAACTGAATATATATGCGTAAGAACTGAACATATATGTGTAAGAAATGAATATATATGCGTAAAAACTGAATATATATGCGTAAGAACGGAATATATATGTGTAAGAACGAAATATATATGTGTAAGAACGGAATATATATGTGTTAGAACGGAATATATACGTGTAAGAACTGAATATATATGCGTAAGAACGGAATATATATCCGTAAGAACTGAATATATATGTGTAATAAGTGAATATATATGTGTAAAAACTGAATATATATGTGAAAGAACGGAATATATATGTGTAAGAACGGAATATATACGCGTAAGAACGGAATATATATGCGTAAGAACTGAATATATATGTGAAGAACGGAATATATATGTGTAAGAAAGGAATATATATGTGTAAGAACGGGATATATATTTGTAAGAACGGATTATATACGTCTAAGAACGGAATATATATGTGTAAGAACGGAATATATATGTGTAAGAACGGAATATATATGTGTAAGAACTGAATATATATGTGTAAGAACTGAATATATATGTGTAAAAACTGAATATATGTGTGTAAAAACGGAATATATATGTGTAAGAACGGAATATATATGTGTAAGAAGTGAATATATATGTGTAAGAACTGAATATATATGTGTAAGAACTGAATATATATGTGTAAGAACTGAATATATATGTGTAAGAACTGAATATATATGTGTAAGAACGGAATATATATGTGTAAGAAGTGAATATATATGTTTAAGAACTGAATATATATGTGTTAGAACTGAATATATATGTGTAAGAACTGAATATATATGTGTAAGAACTGAATATATATGGGTAAAACTGAATATATATGCGTAAATACTGAACATATATGTGTAAGAAATGACTATATATGCGTAAGAACTGAATATTTATGCGTAAGAACGGAATATATATGTGTAAGAACGGAATATATATATGTAAGAACTGAATATATATGTGTAAGAACGGAATATATGTGTAAGAAGTGAATATATATGTGTAAGAACGGAATATATATGTGTAAGAACGGAATATATATGTGTAAGAAGTGAATATATATGTGTAAGAACTGAATATGTATGTGTAAGAACTGAATATATATGTGTAAGAACTGAGTATATATGCGTAAGAACTGAATATATATGCGTAAAACTGAATATATATGCGTAAGAACTGAACATATATGTGTAAGAAATGAATATATATGCGTAAAAACTGAATATATATGCGTAAGAACTGAATATATATGTGTAAGAACTGAATATATATGTCTAAGAACTGAATATATATCGGTAAAACTGAATATATATGTGTAAATACTGAACATATATGTGTAAGAAATGACTATATATGCGTAAGAACTCAATATTTATGCGTAAGAACGGAATATATATGTGTAAGAACGGAATATATATATGTAAGAAGTGAATATATATGTGTAAGAACGGTAAATATGTGTAAGAAGTGAATATATATGTGTAAGAACGGAATATATATGTGTAAGAACGGAATATATATGTGTAAGAAGTGAATATATATGTGTAAGAACTGAATATGTATGTGTAAGAACTGAATATATATGTGTAAGAACTGAGTATATATGCGTAAAAACTGAATATATATGCGTAAAACTGAATATATATGCGTAAGAACTGAACATATATGTGTAAGAAATGAACATATATGCGTGAGAACTGAATATATATGCGTAAGAACGGAATATATATGTGTAAGAACGGAATATATATGTGTAAGAACGGAATATATATGTGTTAGAACGGAATATATACGTGTAAGAACGGAATATATATGTCTAAGAACGAAATATATATGTGTAAGAACAGAATATATATGTGTAAGAACGAAATATATATGTGTAAGAACGGAATATATATGTGGAAGAACTGAATATATATGTGTAAGAACTGAATATATATGTGTAAGAACTGAATATATATGTGTAAGAACTGAATATATATGTGTAAGAACGGAATATATATGTGTAAGAAGTGAATATATATGTTTAAGAACTGAATATATATGTGTTAGAACTGAATATATATGTGTAAGAACTGAATATATATGTGTAAGAACTGAATATATATGTGTAAGAACTGAATATATATGGGTAAAACTGAATATATATGCGTAAATACTGAACATATATGTGTAAGAAATGACTATATATGCGTAAGAACTGAATATTTATGCGTTAGAACGTAATATATATGTGTAAGAACGGAATATATATGTGTAAGAACTGAATATATATGTGTAAGAACGGAATATATGTGTAAGAAGTGAATATATATGTGTAAGAACGGAATATATATGTGTAAGAACGGAATATATATGTCTAAGAACGAAATATATATGTGTAAGAACGGAAAATATATGTGTAAGAACGGAATATATATGTGTAAGAACGGAATATGTATGTGTAAGAACTGAATATATATGTGTAAGAACTGAATATATATGTGTAAGAACTGAACATATATGTGTAAGAACTGAATATATATGTGTAAGAACGGAATATATATGTGTAAGAAGTGAATATATATGTTTAAGAACTGAATATATATGTGTTAGAACTGAATATATATGTGTAATAAGTGAATATATATGTGTAAAAACTGAATATTTATGTGTAAGAACGGAATATATATGTGTAAGAACTGAATATATATGCGTAAGAACGGAATATATATGCGTAAGAACTGAATATATATGCGTAAGAACTGAACATATATGTGTAAGAAATGAATATATATGCGTAAAAACTGAATATATATGCGTAAGAACGGAATATATATGTGTAAGAACGAAATATATATGTGTAAGAACGGAATATATATGTGTTAGAACGGAATATATACGTGTAAGAACTGAATATATATGCGTAAGAACGGAATATATATCCGTAAGAACTGAATATATATGTGTAATAAGTGAATATATATGTGTAAAAACTGAATATATATGTGAAAGAACGGAATATATATGTGTAAGAACGGAATATATACGCGTAAGAACGGAATATATATGCGTAAGAACTGAATATATATGTGAAGAACGGAATATATATGTGTAAGAAAGGAATATATATGTGTAAGAACGGGATATATATTTGTAAGAACGGATTATATACGTCTAAGAACGGAATATATATGTGTAAGAACGGAATATATATGTGTAAGAACGGAATATATATGTGTAAGAACTGAATATATATGTGTAAGAACTGAATATATATGTGTAAAAACTGAATATATGTGTGTAAAAACGGAATATATATGTGTAAGAACGGAATATATATGTGTAAGAAGTGAATATATATGTGTAAGAACTGAATATATATGTGTAAGAACTGAATATATATGTGTAAGAACTGAATATATATGTGTAAGAACTGAATATATATGTGTAAGAACGGAATATATATGTGTAAGAAGTGAATATATATGTTTAAGAACTGAATATATATGTGTTAGAACTGAATATATATGTGTAAGAACTGAATATATATGTGTAAGAACTGAATATATATGGGTAAAACTGAATATATATGCGTAAATACTGAACATATATGTGTAAGAAATGACTATATATGCGTAAGAACTGAATATTTATGCGTAAGAACGGAATATATATGTGTAAGAACGGAATATATATATGTAAGAACTGAATATATATGTGTAAGAACGGAATATATGTGTAAGAAGTGAATATATATGTGTAAGAACGGAATATATATGTGTAAGAACGGAATATATATGTGTAAGAAGTGAATATATATGTGTAAGAACTGAATATGTATGTGTAAGAACTGAATATATATGTGTAAGAACTGAGTATATATGCGTAAGAACTGAATATATATGCGTAAAACTGAATATATATGCGTAAGAACTGAACATATATGTGTAAGAAATGAATATATATGCGTAAAAACTGAATATATATGCGTAAGAACTGAATATATATGTGTAAGAACTGAATATATATGTCTAAGAACTGAATATATATCGGTAAAACTGAATATATATGTGTAAATACTGAACATATATGTGTAAGAAATGACTATATATGCGTAAGAACTCAATATTTATGCGTAAGAACGGAATATATATGTGTAAGAACGGAATATATATATGTAAGAAGTGAATATATATGTGTAAGAACGGTAAATATGTGTAAGAAGTGAATATATATGTGTAAGAACGGAATATATATGTGTAAGAACGGAATATATATGTGTAAGAAGTGAATATATATGTGTAAGAACTGAATATGTATGTGTAAGAACTGAATATATATGTGTAAGAACTGAGTATATATGCGTAAAAACTGAATATATATGCGTAAAACTGAATATATATGCGTAAGAACTGAACATATATGTGTAAGAAATGAACATATATGCGTGAGAACTGAATATATATGCGTAAGAACGGAATATATATGTGTAAGAACGGAATATATATGTGTAAGAACGGAATATATATGTGTTAGAACGGAATATATACGTGTAAGAACGGAATATATATGTCTAAGAACGAAATATATATGTGTAAGAACAGAATATATATGTGTAAGAACGAAATATATATGTGTAAGAACGGAATATATATGTGGAAGTAAGAACGGAATATATATGTGGAAGAACTGAATATATATGTGTAAGAACTGAATATATATGTGTAAGAACTGAATTATATATGTGTAAGAACTGAATATATATGTGTAAGAAACGGAATATATATGTGTAAGAAAGTGAATATATATGTTTAAGAACTGAATATATATGTGTTAGAACTGAATATATATGTGTAAAGAACTGAATATATATGTGTAAGAACTGAATATATATGTGTAAGAACTGAATATATATGGGTAAGAACTGAATCATATATGCGTAGAATACTGAACATATATGGTGTAAGAAAGTGACTATATATGTCGTAAGAACTGAATATTTATGCGTAAGAAACAGAATATATATGTGTAAGAACGGAACATAGATATGTGTAAGAACTGAATATACTATGTGTAAGAACGGATTATGTGTAAGAAGTGAATATATATGTGTAAGAACGGAATATGATATGTGTAAGAACGGTATATATATGTGCTAAGTACGAAGATTATATATGTGTAAGAACGGAATATATATGTGTAAGAACGTGAATATATATGTGTAAGAACGGAATATATATCGTGTAAGAACGGAAATGATATATGTGTAAGAACTGAATATATATGTGTAAGAACTGAACATATATGTGTAAAGAACTGAATATATATGTGTAGAGAACGGAATATATATGTGTAAGAACTGAATATATATGTGTTAAGAACTGAATATATATTGTCTAGAACTGAATACTATATGTGTAGATAACTGAAGTAATCTATGTCGTAAGAACGAGAAATATATATGTTGTAAGAACTGAACTATATATGTGTTAGAAATGAATATATGTCGTAAAAACTGGAATATATATGCGTAAGAACGGATATATATGGTGTAAGAACGGAATATATATGTGTAAGAACGGAATATATATGTGTTAGAACGGAATATATACGTGTAAGAACTGAATATATATGCGTGTAAGAACGGAATATATAGGCGTAAGAACTGAATAGATATGCGTAGAACGGAATATATAGTTGGGTAAGACAAGGAACTATATATGTGTAAGAAACGGGATATATATTCTGTAAAAGAACGGGATTGATATACGCTGTAAGAAGAGGGGAATGATATATGTAAGAACGGAATATATATGTGTAAGAACTGAATATATATGTGTAAGAACGGAATATATTGTGTAAAGACTGAAGATTATATGTGTAAAACTGGAATATATATGCGTGTAAGAAACGGATATATATGTGTAAGCAACTGAAATATATATGCGTAAGAAAGTTGAATATATATGGTAAGAACTGCTATATATATGTGTAAGAACGGAATATATATTGTGTAAGACACGGAATATATATGTTGTACAACGTATATAGAAGTCTAGAACTGAATATATACTGCGTCAGAAGTGAATATATATGTTAGTAAGGAACTGAGATATATAGTGCGTAAGAACTGAAATATATATGTGTAAAACTGAATATATATTGTAAGAACGGAATATATACTGTGTAGGAACGGGAATAGATATGTGTAAAACTGAATATATACTGCGACAATACTGAGCATATATGTGTAGAAATGACTATATAGTAAGCGTAAGAACGATGAATATTTATGTCGTAAGAACGGAATATATATGTGTTAAGAACGGAATATATATGTGTAAAAGAAGTGAAATATATATGTGTACAGAACGGTATATATGTGTAAGAAAGTGCATTATATATGTGTAAGAACGGAATATATATGTGTAAGAACGGAATATATATTGTGTAAGAACGTGAATATATATGTGTAAGAACTGAATATGTATAGGTGCTAAGAACTGAATATATATGTGTAAGAGAACTGAGTATATAATGCGTAAGAACTGAATTATATATTGTCGTAAGAACGGAATATATATGTGTAAGAACGGAATATATATATGTGTAAGAACGGAATATATTATTTCTAAGACGAACGAAAACTATATTTATGTGTATAGAACGGAATATATATGTGTAAGAACTGAAATATATATGTCGATTAAAGAACTGAATATATTATGTGTAAGAAACTGAATATATATGTGTATATAGAACTGAATATATATGTGTAAGAGAACTGAATATATATGTGTAAGAACTGAATATATATGCTGTATAGGAACTGATATATTTAGTTTGTAAGAACATGACTATATATGTGTAGCAT